>WAAG01058283.1:46343-73115 GCA_013390105.1 Tichodroma muraria | reverse complement strand
TCACCTGGCGCCTGCAGGTGATGGGTGCCGGGGCGGGAGGGGCCACAGCAGCCCCGCGCCCGTCACTTCAGGGATCACCTTTATGTCCGGCCTTGGACACCTCGGCGAAGACGATGTGCCGAGCCGCGCGCCCCCTTCCTCCAGAGGCGGGGACACTGCTCGGCCCCTCCGAAACGAACCCGCACCCCTCTCCCCTGCGTGCCCCGTGGCGAGGACCCTCAGGGGGCTGAGACCCCGAGCGAGGGCGGTGGGCAGAGCTCCGAGGGTGAGGGGAGTCTCCCGGCCGAGCGCGGCCGCAGCTCCGCGGGGCCCGCCGTGCCTGCAGCCTCCGGCGAGGCGCGGCGGTTGCGTAAGGCGGCCCGTGCCGGTGAGCTCCATTGCCGTGCAGCGGCCGTGGTTATGCAACGCGGGGTGTCCGCGGGTGTCCCGCTCCGCGGGAGCGCGGCGACCTCCGGCCGAGGCCACCGGCCCTGCTCGTGCCGCGCCAGGAATCCCTCGCCTGTACCAAACGTGCTGTCATGGTCCTTTTGATGAGTTCAGGGCCTTGGGTGGGGGGAATTGAGGAAGGCTTTCTTGTCACTTCTTCCCCACTGGGATTTGATGGCGTGAGCATCCCTTTAGGAACGTGACACAGCGACTGGATTTGGCCTGTGCTCTGCAGGCTCACACAGGTGCCTTGGCCTTTCGTGCCTCTTGCTTACACACTGGGCTGGGTTGGTGAATGTCCCTGTCCTTCCTCCTCCGAGGCACTGTGAGGATTAATTACATTGACTAAAGTGGAGTGGGAGAAGCAAAGTCACTGCAATATTTAGGGTTTCAATATGATGGTGTCCGTTGGGAAACACTTGCAATCAGTAGGTGATGCCATTTGAGAAATCAAGAGGTACTGAGTGTAAGAGCAGATTGTGCAAGTGTTTAGACGCTTGGCTATTTTTCCAGCAGTGCCCACTAATTTGGGCATGTTTTCCTTTCTGAATGCCCAGTTGGAGATGGCTCATAGAAGCTCACGTTTGGAAGTCACGTACTGAAGTCACGGCTTCTTCAGGGTGTAGTAGCACAGCTGGGCACAGAGGCAGTGAGCATCTCTGTGGCCCAGGTGTCGGCATGGGAAAACCACTGGACTGTTTTCTTCTTGCCAGAACACTGAATGTCTCATCACCACTTGGAAAAACATCTTGCTGGGTACTGAATTTGTAAATAGTGCAGTAACACAAACCCATCACACATCAGAAACAGCTGGCTTTACAGTGGTCAGGTGAGTGCATTCACAAGTTTACCACAAAGTGGAATGGGAATTAGCTCGATGAGTTTCAGCTCCTGTGTGCTGCTCACCTCATGATGATGATGATGTCACCTGCATTATGTTTTCTTTTTCTGTTGGCCTAAGAGAGAACAGAAATTATCCTAAGCTTTTTTTTTTTTTTTATTTAGTTGTACGGTGTTACACATTGTCCAAAGAGCTTTTTTCAGAACCCTTTGTCTTCTCTGCTGTACAGAGAGCCACTTTGTTGGATAAAATTAAATTCATTGGACATAAAATCAGGCCAGCCATTTGTTTGTGCCAAAGCATGATGTTTTATGAAGGGAGAGGCCATCATTATGTATTTGTTTTGTAGCTGGTTTTAAAGGAACTTTTTCATTTCAAAATAATTAAATAGCAAGACTTGTCCATTTGGCTAGCTGCTTTGCCTTCTGCTTGTCTTTTTGGCGTGTTTTCCCAAAACTAGCACAAGTGCAGCATTTGTTTTGTTGGCCGTGGATTGACTGGAGCAACCCACACGATGAAATTTTGATGGAAAAGGACATGCATGAGTTTTTAAAGCTCCGGTGGCCTGTGCCTGTTTCTGTGCCGTGTTATCCTCTTCGCCTGTAAGAGCCCAGGAGGACACTGGAATCCTCTGTACACCATGAACAATGTGAGGCAGCCAGAGGGGAGCTCTGCCTTGGTGTGCCGCTGTCCTGCCTGCCTGATGGTCACTCCTGTAGTTTCCCCGAGGGAGGTGTTCTCCAGCAGAAGATTACCTGCATTGCCCAGCAGTCCATGGAGCAGGATTCCATGTCTGGGCAGCACCGTGTCTCTCACCCATGGAGGGGCTTCCTTGGGACCCAGCTTCCCAGAAGGTTCCCCTCTGCAAAGAGCTGCAGGGTGAGTGCTGCACCTAAGCTCCTCTACTTCTTCTAAAAAAGAAGAGGTCCGAGGCAAATCTGTTCCCTCACCCACGTAGTGCTTGTTAAATCATCTGTACAAAATAGCCCCCATTCAGTATTTTTAACAGCTTTCTTGGCAGGGAAGCTTTTGAGTTATCATGCTTGAGGGTCTGAG
Organism: Tichodroma muraria; assembly: GCA_013390105.1. NCBI lineage: Eukaryota > Metazoa > Chordata > Aves > Passeriformes > Sittidae > Tichodroma > Tichodroma muraria. The sequence continues at coordinate 70,792 of WAAG01058283.1, read as the reverse complement.
CTTGCAAACCTTGTGGTAGTAGCTGGAGCAACGTGATAAATATTTGTGCACCACCGAAATGGTGCTGAGGTACAAGCTACCAAACTTGTCTGGTTGACCAAGTGCAAAAAACCTCGTGGATAGGTATTATCTTCCACTCCTGGGTTTGTGCAGCCTTTTGCTCAGTGGGAGCCTGAGACTCTTGAAATGCAGAGAATCATATAAAGATTAAAAAGAAGTGGCATGGCGTGAACACCATTTGAGAGCAGTTAATGACATGCCCAGCCCAGCCACCAAAGCCATTGCTGAGAACTGGCAAACCCAGAACTTCATCTTAATCCTAGCACCTTGTATCTTGCAGCCACTCCCTTTGATGATTTAAAAAGGTGTATCTAATTCTTAGCTGGCCTTCGCTGGCAAGGAATGCAGCATGATTGCAAATTTGGTGTGGTATAATTACCCTGCCTTTCTTGCCCCATTACCACTAAGATTACTCTCCTCATGCCTGGGTTTATAGGCTGACTTGTAGAACCTCTCTGGTTTGTTTTGCTTTTTTAATGACAATGTTGAGAGGATGGGAGGTGTTTGCTGGTTTCATAGAAGCTTCCTTTGGTTTCTGGGTGGCAAGGCACCCCACTCCTGGTTTTTTGTAAGACTTGGAAAAAGCTGAGTAATACAATAAAGGAGAATGTCTGGGAAAAAATGTGATTCAGTGGTTGGAGCCAAGTGTTTAATAGTTCAGAGGAAATGCTCATTTTCAGCATTACACCCGAATGGCGGTGCTGATAAACAATTTTTTGGGTTGTGTGGTGGGTTTTTTTTACCTTTGTAGCTTTGCCACTGCAAATCCTCAGTTAGAGGTTTTTTTTCAGGCATAAATTTACCGTGGGTGGGGTGCCCAAGGCAGGACTTGGGAGAGGGTGGTACTGACAGTTACGGGGGCAGGAAGGGGCAGGGGGCTGGAGAGCAGAGCAGGAGATGTTGCACAGGCCTTCTTGCTGCGTGGCTTCAAAGTGTTCCCGGGACAGGTTCCTCTGGCACTGTGCGCCGAGGCGAAACCACGGGGTGCTGTGTTCTGGTGGAGATGTCCCTGAACCTGCCCTCCCACGCTCACCCGTGGGAAAGACAAGTGACAGTTATCAGTACGGACAGCGTGGAGGGAGTGCTCAGCAGCCTGTGTGCTTTCACAGGCTTGTGCTGTCACATCCCCGTGGATGGAGGAGGAAACCCAAGGCCAGGAGCAGCACCCCTCTCTTGACACTTATTTCATGTGGTTTCGCTGCTTCTTGTTGCCCCCTGAATTATTGCAGTCGAGGGTTTTGCCCTTAGGGTTCGAGCTCTGGCTGTGAACCCCCTGGAGAAGTTGGTTTTCTGGGGCTCCCAGTAACAGGTTGTGTGAACTGGTGTTTAAGGAGATGGTCCTGATGGCTGAGTCGCTTGGTCGCACACAGAACTGCTGCACGTCTGGTGCAGAACATGTGTGAATCAGTAACATCTGTCTTGAAGACCGTGTATTGAAGTTTGCCCCAGGATCTGAGGGCATGTACATAAATGCATGTCAGGTACAGTGGAAGCCACCTCCAGCTCACTGCTTGCCTCTCCTTTTAGCAAACAGGGCACCAAACTGCACCCACAGCCCCCTCTGTCCCCTGGACCAGCTGTGGGTGTCGGGTGGGAGGAAGGAACTGGCTGGGGAAGAGGAAGAGCAGGGAGGTCACCATGAAGACACTGCCTCTTTCCCACTGGCTCCTGCATTGCCAGTTTCGTGTGAGTCGTGGTTCCCGCTGACGGAGCCACGGAATCCAAGAGGCAGGCAGGAGAGGTTCCCAGCTGTGCCCATGCCACACAGAGGGCAGAGGGGGACAGGGCTTGGGCAGCACCTCTGTTCTGCCACCGTGCCCTTCCCCACAAGTGCAAAGACCCACCTCTGCTCTCCTTCTGCATGGCACCAGGGCCTGAGGCTGTTTCTGCTCTCTTTCTGCAGTGGAAAAAGCCGTGGGTGGACACAGTGCTGGGATAAGCTGGGGGATGGATGCTCCAGGCGCAGCTGGGTAGGGGAACACAGCTCCCCAGCTGGGGAGAGGTGTCCCTGTGGCTGCAGCAGGCCTTGGGCAGAGCTGCCTGACAAGAGAGAAGAGATGGCTTGGAGCTCAGCTCACTCCATGTCCACTCCTGCTGCACAGGACACCACAGGGAGCCAAGAGGGCCTGGGTGACCCACTTGGAGTTGAGCTGCCTCCATGTCATTGAGAGTCTCTCTGCTCTGGCCTCAGTCACTGAGTGCTGGTGCTCCAGCCGAGCGGTAGAGGCAACACTGCACACCTTCTCCTACTGCTCTCTTTTTCAGTGGAGTCCAGCCAGTGCTGGGAGCCTGGAGTCCCACGGTGCCAGCAGTCAGGGAGATGGAGAGGTCTGGGGAGCCACCAGCAGCCCTGGTATGTGCTCGCTGGCAGTACTGGGAGAAAACCTGTCATGCAGGACAGGGAGCCTGGGAGCACAGAGTCCCGGCTCTGCCGTGCTCCGTCTGCTCGTGCCAGGTGACAGCTCACTGTTTGCCCTTTCTGCTGAGGGGCTGCTCTCCAAAGGGAACAAAATCCTGCCTCCTTCTGCCTTTCTGGATTTCTCAGAGTTCTGTGACTCTGCTGCTGCAGGTGCTGATTCATGTTCATCAGCTGAAGTGCTGTGACTCCTGTGCCCCCCCAGCTGATGTCCACAATAAAATGATCTTTCCTCTCTTCTGTGTTTTCACAGGATTTTCTGGAGTGGGGAGCTGTTTGGGGATGAATCCTGAGGGAGGATTGAATTTGGGACCATTCCTTGTCCCAGCATCCTTCCCAACAGGCAGCTAGTCTGAGTTGAGGTGCTTTAGGAGACAAACCAAAGCAGAGTATCCCACCCAAGTGTAGAGGATAAGGGACCTGTGGAGGTCTTCTGGTCCAACATCTGCCCTGGCAGGATTCCCTAGAGCAGGCTGGCCAGACCATGAGTTTAGGTGAGTTTAGGGGATCTCCTTAGAGCAGGGCCACTTGGTCAGAGTCAGGGCGGGACGTAGGCAGGGCGTGGTGCCAGGGAGGGCTGTTGTGGATTACAGAGCCTGGGTGTTCGAAACCTAATGAATTAAGTGGTGAATGAGTGAAATGACATGCTGGATTCCCATGTACAAAGGGGATCGAGCCTTTATTTGCCAGGGTTTTCTGTTTCCTTTCCTAATGAGCTCATAAAATATAGTTGAATTTATGAAGTACCTTGTACTGCAAAGATGAGGTATCCAAACATACTATGACACTGCTCAGTCCAGAAGAGGCTTCCTGTAGCTTTTCACTGTCTGCAGGACAGGGTGGGACTGTACAGTATTTTGAAGAGCTTTATGGGGAATATTTTTCATCTGTAATTTAAAAACCTACCTTAATATTCTTGCTTTTAAAGTACTTCCTGCAAATTAAATGTGGAACATGGGAATCTCATCTTTACGTTTTAATTGGTAGCCCCAGCAGTTCAAGTTATATGCAGAGCAAATTCTGCACTTAGTCATATGTGGGCAGTGCAGTCCCTGCTGGATTTCCTGGACACCACTGGTTTGTCCAAAGTGGTTTGCTGGTTTTGGTGCATTTGGAGCAGAGCTAGCATCTGAGTCCCTAACATCTGCAGGTACAGTGTGAGACTCACAAATTATCATCCAACAGTGCCTTCAGAAGACCCCATTCAGTCAGCACATCTGCCCAGGCTGCAAGCAAGGCCATTCCTGTGAGGAAAAGGAGAGATGGGAACTGCACAGAGTGGCTGATTCAGCCAGGTTTCCCAGCTTTTGCACACGGGTTTCAGGTGCTGCATTCCCACCCAGAACTTGTTGCAGTCTGAACTCCTCTTTCCTGTCTGGGTCATGTGAGGTACCCTCCATGAGCAGCACTTTGCTCTTACAGGCATCCTGCTGTGCATTGCAGCAGTTCAGGGCTAAATAATTTATCTAGGAAGGATGTTTTCTACATGACTTAGAAAATGGAAGAGAAGAGGAATATTGCAACAGCAAACTGTGGGGTGGACAAATACTTTCTGCCTCTCTGTTTCTGAGCATTGCACTTTGCCACTTTTGTTTCAAAATTGCTTTCTCTCCCATAATTATCTTCAAAAGAGAAAGCTGATTGAAAATGTTTCCCTTTTTTATATATATATATATTAGGGTGGTTCATTGATTTCCATTTTTAATAATAAAAGTGAATAAACAAAAGAAGAAAGCCCCACGGCGATATATTACCTGGTATTTAAAATACAGAGAATGCTCATATGTGCCGCAGCACACTTCATCTGTGAACATCAAAGTGTCTCATAGAGGTCGTAATCCTCATTTCAAAGATGAGGAAGCAGAGGTGCTGAGAGAGAAAGTGGCTTAGCAGGTCAGTGACAAAGCAGGGCAAGAGTCCCCTGAGCCTGTACTGCAGGCAGAGGTGAGGGAGCAGAGGAGAACAAACCTGTCCTCACCTAATCAGGACAGCTGAGCCCCAAGTGCAGCAAAGGCACAGTGACACTGCAGGGAGAACACCAAATCACACCACAAGCCATAGAGCCAGCAAAGCCTGGTTTCTTCCAGTTCTGTGTCTAGTCCAGTAGTCCAGGGTTGCCTGCTGTTGGCCTTTGATGTCACAATAATGGGGTTCCACTTGTCTTTCTCTCACCAAGGGCACTGGGGGAGTCTGGCTTCTCAGCTTTGTTGTCTGTTTTCCCAAAACTCTGGGGTGCTTGAGAATTTTTGAGCCTTCCTGTCGTCTGTGATCACTGAGGCAGTGGAGTCACAAAGAACACATCCTTGCATGTACACACAGGCGTGTTTGTCTTGGCATTGCAGCTGGGGGTTGCCTTATCCTATGGAACTGCACAATCAGTCAGCACTTTAATGCTGCAGATCTGTGGCTTTGAACATTTTCTATGTTGTAACAGAGTTCTGGAAGTGGATAAAGGGTGGCACGGTAAGGATGTTCACAACGGTGGTTCAGTAACTACTTATGGGATAATGTTTCCCAAGGGGAGAGACAAAATTAGACTTTCAGCTCTGTAGTTTCAACTTCTTTGAGCCCTGAGAGGCTCACAAGACAGTAAGACTCATTCATGTTATTCATTTGATGAATAACTTGAGTGAGAAGGCTTCTTCATGCCTGCAGCCATGCCCCCTTGGGTCAACGTCCTCACATCTTGTTACCCAGAGAGGTTCAATGGGAATTTTGATGGGAAGATCTAACATAGTGGTTTGTAAGCTGTCTTGATTTGTAAATTCTGGAAATACTCTGGGGGGGCTGTTCAGCTTACTTGATGGTAAATTGAAACCTGCTGTTAAGAGGTTGGTTTTCTTAACTTTAGCAGAAATGTTAAATGTGGCCATGGGTGCAACAGGTCTGCTGGTCAAAACCTGAAGGCACTTGCCCTAAAGAACCCCCCTGGTATTTTAGGAGTGCTTCTAATGGCTCAGAAGAGAGCACCGTGCTCTCTGAGGACTAGATGACAACTGCTGGATGAGTGACATGAGTTTCATGGTGTGATATGGCCATAAGTTAATGAAAGGTCTTGGAGTGTTCTCCATAAAGGGATTTGCCTCTGAAACATAGGCGTAATTTGGGAGATTGTCCCACTCTACTCATTTTGTAGGAAGCAGCAAAATCAATGGGAGTTTACAAGTGAAAGTGAATTTGATAAACAGAATTTTTTCTCCCTCCAGATCCAACGGGTGCTGCAGTAGGTGGGGTCCCTTGTGTGTCTGGTTACTCTTGGCAGGATGGTTTATCTGGAGGGGAAGGCCCTCACCCATTAGCTTCTAGTCCACTGCTTGTCTTCCAAATGTTTTACATCGCCAGGTGCTTTAGTAATCTTCTTCCCTTAATACCAAGATTTTTGCTGATTATCAATATGTTCCTTGGACTAGTAAGGCTTTAGTGGCTGTTGTTCAAAAACACTAATTTGGAGGACATACACAAATGGTGGTTGAGGAGGGATACCTGAAGATCCCTCTCCTTCACATCTTACCAGAAGAATATTCTTTTTACTGGGCAAGGTGGTCTTGGTCCTCCATCTCTTCTGTGTCATGAACCTAACATTCCTCCTTGGTTGGCCAATGGTCTGATGTCAAGACGAGCCAAGACATCTTTCCTTCCCTCCAGCCAGTGTGGGTGCTTTGACAGGATGTGCTGGATTGATCTCAGACTGAAGGTGGCATTTCTGTGTTTGCCTTGCCTTTGGTGAGTGTCAGAGTGCCCTTGGTTGATGCACCACGTCTGGGCATGACAACATGAGAGATAGAGCAAGAAACAATCCTCCTTTGTTCCCGTGTACCAGTGGGATTCAAAATCCAGCTGGAGGAGGCAGGAGGTGCATTTTCTTAGGGTTTCATGTTGGCCATTTTAGGTGTTAATTGCAATTACCCAGCAATTATGGTACCTCATATTGGAGGTGTAGGTGAGTAGCTGAGGTTTGGGTATTTCCCTGCTGGATCCAGGCACACAGAAGGGAGGTGTAGGAGTTTCTGTCACCACACCTAAACCCTTTGTCAGTCTTGGGCCAGAGCACCCAGGGTGATTAATTGTTAATGATGGAGGAGCTGCATTGTTTGTCTAATGAATAAATAAAGCATATTTTCCAGCTGTTTCCTCCTCCAAGTCTCTCCCAGCTCCTTTCAACTTCCCCACATCACTCCCTTTTCCTGATCTCCCCATCTTTTCTGCGACTTTCTTCTGCTGTTTCAGCGCTGGTGGGCAATTCCCAGGGTGACAGAGGGCTTTCCAAGGACAACCTGAATGCCCCAAATATCCGCATACAACCCCCTTCCCAAAATCATCTGTGTCAAAAAGTGATGTTTTTGCCTTTTTGCAATGATCACATTTAATTATTAGTTAAATATCGAGGTCAGCAGCCACTCCTATCCCTAAAGAAGTGCTATGCCTTTTGAACAAGCGGAGCTGGAGGGCAAGGGCATTTAATGATCAAACCATCTGCAGAAGAACTGACCTTACCATTTGTCCTTCAAAGCCAAGGCTGCTGTATTTCCCCAGATCCCATGGCCTGTGCAGAGAGTTGGTGTCCTATTAGGGTGGCTGGTCCTGAGGTGCCCATGTTTCCTGACACCTGTTTCAGAAACTGCCGTGGTTTCAGCATCCTTATGCAAAACAATTCAGTCATTCCACCAGGTCCTTCCAAAAGCAGGAATGCAGGGTGATGGGACACACCAAAACCCATTCTGAAAGTAGTGCGCCAGTTAAATGGGCAGACCCTGAGGACACTCTGAATCAATATGTAATAACAGTGGTGCTGTGTGAAGCTTCCATTCCATCAGAGCAGCTCTGTGACATTGATTTGTGCCAGAGAATAACTGGGAAGCTTTTCTCTCTGTAAATCCACTTCCTAACCTGGCAGACTTTTACAGCATGAAAGTGTCTGTGTGATAGTAGTTCTAGTTTTTTCCATGTGTTCTGGTAGGGATATGTGTCTAGTCCTCTTTGCTGAGAGTACATCTCCTTTAGAAATGTTTCTTTTTTCTAGAAGAGCTTTACTTGGGAAAAAAAGTTAATTTTAATGACAGTTTTATGGTGTTCAAATATTAGAGTCTTTTCTTAGCAAAGGTACATGTGTTTTTTCTAGCATAAAAATGCATGTGTGTGCAGGGTTCTGGGAATCAGTAGAAATTATGTTAGCAAGAACATGGGTTTTGTTCATATGTTGGGAAAGCCAGTGCTGCCATTGAATATAACTCTAAACAGAAATAAGCTGGGTACTATTTTTCACTCACAGGCCACCCAATTGAGAAGTGTTCTCACCATCACCATATCAACAAGGACAACTGTGAGAAGTCAAGTGTGTTGGAGTCAGACTCATCTCACCATTTTCAGCTGTCCAACTTCAGCACCATTAACTTGACACTGAGACTGTCTATATAAAGGAATTTAGGATGGAACGAACTATCGTGGTTCCTGTGGAAACATGAAGTCTACAATTATCTATTTCTTTCCACAGGGTTTTAAGGGAGCCCAGAACTGCCACTTACAGTGTAAATACCCAGTATCAGCCTAGATAAATGCTGTGTTTGACCCCTGAGATACTCAGTAGGTCTCCAGACTCCCAGTCTTACCTCCCACTCACCTGGGTGCAGTGCACACTGTATATATATAGCACCAGTCCCTGCTCAGCCTGTCTAAATTAATAACAGCTTTATTATCTGATAGGGACCAACAGAATATAACCTGTGACACAGAAGGCTCCTGCCCTGAGGATGTTTCCCTGTAGACAGATGGCAAGCAGAAAATATGCCAGAAATGCTCTGCCTGGGAAGGTTCCTTTTCAGGCATTGGTGGCTGGTGTGGGCGCCAGTTACAGAAGAGGTCTTTAAGGCCAAGGCAGCATGGAAAACCTGCAAGGGAAAAACATGAAACCGAACAAGGGGAAAAGACCCAAGCAATTGGTATTCTCCAGCGAAGGGTTTATTTCAGCCCGTTTCTCTCCCTCTTTGCTTAGCGCTGTAGATGTGCACCACGTGGGAGAGCAGCTCTGCCCAGGGAGATGTAGCATCCACACAGGCAGGAGAAGGGGTGGGAGACAGCACGTACTCAGCTTAATTTTGCAGACTCGAAACAGATTTCAGCAGCTGACGTCGTGACTGGTGTGAGGTTGGTGGGGATGTCGGTGGCAGAGGCAGTAATTAAACCCCTGGCATTCTGGCTGGAGGCACAGTCATGTCCTGCTTCATCTGAAGCAGAGTTGGTCTGACACAGCAGAAGCCTTTACGTAACCAGGCCAGATTTTCACTTTTGGAGCAACAGTTTCAGAAGAACTACAGAAACTACAGACAGGATTTGTCACTACTCATGAGCAGGGGCGTGAGCGCGCTTCTGTCGCCTCCTGTCTCTCACCTCGCTGGGTGACAAGTATGTCAGGGAGTGAGAGCTGGCCTTGCAGCTGACTACCAGGCTTCTGTTTTCATTCCCATTTCCTCTGTGCTTTCTGTTGGGCTAGCAGAGGTTTGCACTGGCATGTGAGACATTTTCTTATTGCTCTCTACAACCGCAGTCGCATTTCAGAAGCGTTTTGGCACGTTGCCCTGCTGGCAGCCCACGATCGCAGTAGCAGCTTCTCAGGCTGAAATGTTTTTGTTGCAATGCATTAGCCCATCTCTATTTTTGCACAAGCTTCTCCTTTCCCCCTCATCTGCTCTGGCCATATCAGGAGCTATGAACCTTTTTCAGGGAATCTTTAATCTTTTCCATCGTTTGGAGCGAACCTGAATAATCACTTGTTTGGTAAAAAAGCTTAATTGGAAAGACTTAGTGCGTTTCTTGGCTTGTTGTTCTGGCTGACACCATCTCTTGCAGACACAGTATTACAACAGCAGTAGTGCAGCAATGCACTTACAACAGCTTGGTGCATGTAAACACGATTGTTTGAAGGGGAAAGAATCATACTGACATGCCTTCCGACTCCTCATGTGGTCATTGCCTATCCCAAGAGCGTGCTTTCCTTGTGGACACACTCACCCAGTGGTTTCCTGGAAAATAGAGGCTTAAAACTGATAGGCATTTTCTAATAAAACTTAAAACTGTGGGATAATTAAAGTCAAATGCTTTAATTCATCGGTTCCCTTTCCAAGTAAAACCATTCAGCAGGAGTAAGAACAATAGATGACTCCCCATGAGTTCATCAGCTGTAAATCCAGGGTGTAAAGTAAAACAAACACATCATAAAACTTCTGCCCTGTTTTTTTCCCTCCTCTTCTTTAGACAATTCATCTCTTTTGGAAAGCTTATTAGTTCAAGACTTTAAAATCATCGGCTATATGTGAGGAGCAAGGATGATATGCAGGCAGAGGACACTGAGGTCTTGATTTGGAGCAGGGCTGGGTAAAGCTGGCGTCCTTGGTGAGGAATGAAGTGAGCCAGAGAGTGCTAGGCTGGGGGGACATGCATGGTTTGGGGATCACTGCCCAAGGTCTAAGAACTTATGTAGACACTCACTTGTAATTATGTGTTTAAACACAGACCCGAAGATATTAAATACATGCACAAACCTAAAACTCTAAACCTGTCACCTCAACATGTGCCTGTGCGCTTTTCTGAGTCAGAGCCTGCCCAGTGAGGCGGGTTTGGAGAGAGCATTGCTGGGATACAGGCTCACAGTGACTGGGACCGGCAGGGCAGAGCTGGAGGCTTTTGTAGGAACTGGCTACCACTGTCAAGAGTCTGTAGAAGCCACAGTCTCCAATTAACATCTTTAATCTTATTATCTCAAGCCTTTTATCTTCACATTTCTTGTCTGTTTGTTTGTTTTCTTTAAATTTGTTTACATATACCGAATTGAAAGTTTTTCTGGAAATGCTGGTATGGCTTTTAACTACAAGAGTGATTCACAGAGAATAATTAATTCAAAGATCTTGGCATCTCTTTTCCTTGTAAAAAAAGGTGGTGGATATTCTGTGATTTTCTTGAAAGATTTTTCCCCCTGAATGTGCATGTTTACACTCACACCCACACAGACTCACACACATTTGCAAATGCAGACACTTCCCTCTCCTTTTGGAGCTTTTAAGCTCTGGAGCAGCACATCTGACCTATACAATTAACCCTTTCTGCTATACATCTCCTTTATTTATATCTAAAAGCAAGACAGAACTTTTGAGGTTGGTGGGGCTCATCCTATAGGTTTTTGTCCACACCTTAAATGCCCTGAGCTTCCTGCACTGAGCAGGCACATGCTAACATCAAGGATGATCTGTGCCCCATGCTAACTCCTGCAGGAGTGGTCATTTCAGGCTCCATCTGGGAGGCTACTCCTTGGCCTGGGTCAAACCAGGCATTTTTCTAAGGAATTAAAGAGCACTGATCATCTCCCAGTGCCCAGGATTGTTCCTCAGTGTTCCTTAATTTATTAAATATTGCTGTTGATATGAAGGTTATAGCTTACTCTCATTTTACTATCTATTTGCAGCAAAAGGAGTGAGTTCTACCTCAGACTTTGTAAGCCCTCAGGAGTATTCTTAGGCAATAAATTAAGCCCGGACCTTGCAAGTCTGGAAAACAAGCTCATGCAGAGCATAAGGGGTAGGATTTCCCCATTGGCACCATAAATGAAGTCTCTCATGAAATTTGGACTGTAAACATCAGCAATACTTGAACTATTTGCTTATTAGAGCTCACAATTTCATTTGAAATTTAGGCACCTGAAAAAAGACCAAGGTGCTAAACACCTTTGAAGAGTAAGATCTTACTTTTTCCCTTGTTCTGAAAAAAGGTCACTTAGGCAATGCCAGAATTCCTGTAGCTTAGTACTTTCCAATATTATTGCAGAAATTAAAAGCTGTGATGCTGCTTTTTAATCACTGTCACAGCGTGACAAAAATCCTCCTTATTTTGCAGTGATGGTCGTATCATTGCAATACTGACAGCTCCCTTGGGACCTGTGCAAGGTAACAAGAAGGCTGGAGGTGAGCTGGGTTCAGCCAAATAAACGCAAGGAGCCCACAGAAGAATACGGAGTCACTCTGTAATTACACTCCAGTTTTTTCTGCTTTGTCTATGAAGGTGGCTCTGTCTATTCCAGAGTGACTGGAATAAGAGAGCTTTTAAAAATTCAGGGAGGACCAAGATTATTATAACTAACTATAACAACTCCTAGCTCTTTGAGGGCATTTATTCAAATGTCTCCAAGTCCTTGCTCTTCACAAAGAGAGATAAATGTAATTATCACAGTTCTAAAGTGGGGAAAGATGAGGCTTAATTAACTACTCGTGAATATACGGCAAATGAGTAGCAGAGATGGGAACAGAAACCAGTTTTTCTGACTTCCCCTGGCACCTGAATCCCAGTGCCATCTCTATCAGGTACACACCACAGTGGGATAAACAAGACAAAAGTACCACTGGGTCAAAGCCGAGACCACGGGCAGTCCCAAGTCCAGCTGAAGTGTCTCTAGGATACAGCTGACGCCTGTGGTCTGGCATTTAGTGAACGCAGCCTGTGTGAGGAACCTGCACGCTGTATGCGTGAGAGACCTGCATGATTGCCATAGTGCTGTCCTCCCAACACTCCTGAAGTTTACTTGTGGGAAAGAGTTACCTGCTGAGTAACCCACCTGTCTGCCCTCTGCTGCTCCACCACTCCAGCTGTGCTAACCAGGGACTCCTGGCTTTATGCAAGTCAGTGCTTTAGGATGCAGCCACAGTGATCCACACCCCACACCATCCACCGACGGTTCGTGGTTTCCAACCTCTGTCGCTTTTGTTCCGATGGCAGGAATGTTCATGCAGGCTCAGGCAGCACCTGTGGCCACTGAGCCATGCACTGGAAGACTCCTTGTTCCAGAAAACTGAGCCACATGCCTGGAGGAAGAGGCTGTGCTAGGAGGCGCAGAGATGAGATAAGCCAGGCACTGATTCCTCAAAGGCAGCGTTTAGCCGTTGTTTTCCCAAAAGGCTGATGATGGAGAAAGATAGCTTTAAAGTGTTCTGTTCTGAATAAATAGTGCCAAGGCAGAGGAAGGGATCTCTCTTTCACCCCTCTTGCCGGCTTTGGGGCAGGAATATTCAAACTCTCTTTTTCCTCAATGCCTACACAGCCTGAGTGCTGTGTCTCTCTCAAGCACTACCAGCTGTTGTAACAGCTCTCAAAGTCAAGGTGCTCATGGCATCTCCACAGGCTCTCTGGAGGTTTCTCCACCTGTTTGTCTTAGGGTTTTCTTTCCTATGGCTGTGATAGAAGTTGTCTCAGCAAATGAGGGGAATTCATTGCTGCACATCTGAGATCACTTTCCTTTTTGGGTCAAAACGTAACCTAGAGCTTTCAGATTCCACTCGCCGTAGCTTCCTGAGCACACTGGTGTGTGTCTGCAGCCATTTATCCAACTCCAGGAGGCAAATCAAGTTAAAATGCTCAGAACAAATTTTTTTTCTGACTTTCACTCATGACTTAGTACATTGCAGCAGTGAGGCTTTGAAGACAAGAAGGTGTTTCTACTCCAGGCTGAAATAACAGGTTTTAGCACAGCCAGCAGGTGTCTTGCTGCTCACAGCCTGTGCAATACCTGCTTTTGCTGGGAGTGGAAGTAGGTACAACTGTGGCAAGGGGTGACTTTGATGGCAGAAGGAAACCTGCAAATGGGAATCATAGCTTTTACTTCCAGCCACAGTCAGAAGAGCTATTTAGCATTTGTTCAGTTTCCTACTGGACAATGTTATTTTTGTCCCACTAAAGCTTAAGGGCGAGCAAAGAAACCTTAGAAAACTTGCCGTCTTTGCTAGGTTGAGTCGAAGTGGTCACTGACCACTGGATGCTACATGCAAATGCATCCATGTACATGTATGTATCTTCTGTTGAAGGGTCTCCAGTGTGACTTTACATTCAGGGCTTTCAGGTCAGATGGCACTTAAAGACACTCAACTGCTTGAAGAGAGAAGTGGAGACTCTGAGTCAGTGTTCGGGTGGCAGCCTGATCATCACCCAGATGGATTTCTTCTTTTTCCAAGGGGAAATTTCAAAACAGATGTCATTAAAGTGCTTATTTGTGAGAAACAACCTGAAGACTGGAGGAAGGGAGGAGAGAGGGAGAGAGAAGGAGCAGCAGCCATTACCTGAAGGTGCTGTGGGTGGAGATGCTGCTGCAGCTCTCCTGCATCCCCTTCCACTGTGCAGATGTCAATAGCTGTCAGAGGAGCCCTGGGTGTAGCTCAGGTTTTGCTGTCATCGCTGATTCCAGAAGCTATTCTGGAATGCCACCTGCTGGCATTTTTCCTGTTAACTACCCTAGAGATGAACTGTCTTGTGGTCGCATCCTAAGCCTGGAAGCAAAGAGGCAAAGCTGACCTTTTCAGTCCTTTTCAATGAGAGTGTCTCTTGTTTTTTTGGAGAGAGGTTGCCCTGAGGCCCTGTGAAAAGTCCAATTATGTAAGGGGGGGGACTTGTTATGTGGTTCCAGGAAAGGGGATGCTGATGACAAAAGAAGCAATGAGAATGGATGTGGGTGAAAGAAACAAGGAAAAAAGTAAAACGAGAGAAAAATGTCTGCAGGCACTAGTGAGGGATAAATAAGGTTTTCCATCGAGCACCAGTTTAGATGTCCCTTAAACCTTTAGATGTCTTCTTAAACAGGAGCATTTAAGTCCACGATTTTGCTTTTTCCATCGAAGTCTATATGGCAGTGATTAAAAAAAACCCAACATCTACTTAGTTTTTAGCTGCAACACTTTAAATCAGAAAGGGAGGCACAGCTTCTGACTGCTCTGCTTTTTTGGCACCACCACCAAACTCTGCAGTGCTGACGTTTACAATCCCTGACAGTCCCGACAGCCAGACCAAAGCGAAGAACAAAGGCCCGTGGTGGTCACTCGCCCTCGTTCACACAGCAGGCAGAGTTGTGCATGCTGCTGCTGCATGCAGTGGCAGTCAACCTGGCATTTAGTGAACCTCCCAGCTGCTGTTCTCCTCGTGGAGACCCTGTCCTGCTGCTCACCCAGCTTCCCGGCTGTGACCTGCTGCAGCTTTGAGGTTCCAGTGAAAAAACCCAATAAACTCCCAAAGCACCCAGAGGGTCCCAAGTGCTCTGAGCAGCCTCAATGGGGAGCCCCACCCAACCCTCTACCCAGCAGCTTTATTTGAGCCCAGCCCTGGGCTGCCTCACAGGTGGGTTGGTCTCTGGTTTTGCTGTCTGGATGGGCCCTCGGGGGGGATGGGGGGATGCCTTGTAGCTTGTCCCCGGCCCCCTTCAATGGTTGCACGCCCAGGCTTTGGTCAGCCCTTTGCTGTGTCTGGGGCTGTTGATGGAAGCTGACCCCAGCACCCAGCTCTGCTCAGGGATTGTGCTGTGGGTGAGAGCACAACTTGTGCTGGGTCTCCTTGTCCCCCTTTGTGGGACAATGCTGCTCCCTGACATAGATAAATGCCACTGATACTCTTCCCTTTCTTGTCACTAAGGTAACTATCTCTTCCAGGGTTTTTTAAACAGAAGGCCCTCCCATTACATTATATATATATATATAGTCCTCTTCTCTTCTCAGGGTGGTCTCACAAATTTTCTTTCAGTAAGTGCTGTGAATTAAATGGTTTCTCTGAAAATCACTGTGTTGAATGATGGTGAAATCTTGCTTTCTGTGACTGCCATGATTTGAGTAGTTTTGAACATCTCTAGCCTTATCCAAGACACAAAAATCCCTAGATAGTTTAGTTGGGAGGCCTTGGCTTTGCACTCATCCTTCTGGAATGGTCTAAGCTCTTTTCCAAGCTTTTCTTTTAAGAGACCAGTGAACTTCTGGGCATAAATCTGATTCTCACTGATGGCTGGGTGGGCAGAAATGTAACTGAACAGGACTGTTCCACTGCTGTGCATCCAGTGGTCTGAGTAAACCATCCATACCTGCACAGATCCTGCTGGCATCTCTGAAAAGCCTCCTGGCTTTACCTGGTTTACCTGGTCAGATAGGGGAGGCTTCTGGGACTCTGAGGGGTTTTGTTTGGTTTTACATATTTATTTCCTTTTATGTTGGATGTAGAAGTTGACGTATAGGAGATTTATCTGGCATGTGGAGATGCCTTTGGAAGTGGTGTTTCTTCAGTATGGTGTACTTAGGGTGTGAGCACAGCATAATGGCTTTTAATATTTGGAGTTTTATGAAGTGACCGTGATGCCTCTTCCCCCAGTAAAGCTGAAATTCTCTTCTTTCAGACACTTTCTGTTGTATGGCATGCTGCAGAAAAGAGCTTTCACTTCTGTGCCATATCACCCAGGGCTCTCCTTTCAGGTGAACACTGCCAAGTGACAGATGTGTTCCTGCAGAACACTCACATGCCTTGAGAGCACATCTCTGGCTCAGCAGCTTTCTCTGATTGGGAAAGTGCTCTTTTCATGGGGAGTAAAATACAAGGAGATTTATAGCCTCCACTGAGATAATGTGATTCAGCCATGACAGTCCCTTCATCGTAATGAATGATGGATCTTGTTGTTATTACTCTGTTTTACTACTGTAACAGGTAGGTTTGATCTACACTTGCCACAAAGGATGAATGTGTTAGGAAGGATAACAGTGGAGCTGTTGTGGTTAAAACCCACTTAAGAAAAACCGCCCTGCATGGAAGGTGTGGACGGTTTAATGTTGGGGGAAAAAAGCCAAAAGAAAAACCTCAAACCTTTGCTGTTTGAGTTTGCTCTTTTCAGTGTATATTTCCTAATTTTTGAAAGTGAAATTCCTATGTTCTGCTTCTCACATTGTTGGTGAGTTCTGTGTGGAAGCATCTGTGGTCAGAGCAAGCCTTTCAGCAACTGGCACGAGCCCTGATGCTCCGTGATTCGCAGCAGGTGAGTTTTTCAAAGTGGGCCTTAGGTCTGCTGGTGTTTTAACACAGGAGCTTCGCAGGACCGTGTGGCAGACAGGCAGATAATGTAGCCTATAAATAACCTCTTTTGCAGTAATAACCAGTGCCTTAAAAAAACCACACTTGGTGAGCATGATGCCCTGTCTATCTGTAGGACCTGACTCTGTCACTTCTACAAACTTACAAACAAAATGAGTCATGATATGCCTCAGCTTGTGTCTGAGCTTCTAAAGCTCATGAGAGAGGGGTGGGGACTGACTGGCCAGTGTCTTGCATGGCCACTTTACATGCCAGTAAGGTGCCTTAATCTGTGAGACTGCCAAAGCCCCGTGCAGATGGCACTTTCCCACTTTTGGAAGCTGTAATGCAGGAGAAAAGGATGCTGTCCTATTATCTGGAGAGCTGATATTTCAGCTGGCTTCCCCGGGCATGACAGCAAGGTCACAATGATGGCACTACTGAGGCTGTGGGGATTCTGACAAGCTCCAACAGAATAACCAGATCAAAACTGCTAACATTGTAAGTTTCGCTTAAAAATTAATTAGTAGGAAGGAGGAAAAAGAGGAAGGGTGGACACTGCTTTGATGATTGAATTGCAAAAAGTAGCACCATGATAACCCTGAAGGGTGTTTGGACTAAGACAACACAGAGTTTGGAAATATGTGGAAAATATGTTAAGATGCACCTCTCCAATGTGCTCGGGGTTTGGACTCTTATTGACTTTCTCTGACATGTGTGGGAGCTCAGTCCTCATCAATTTGCTGCTAATTGTTTTTGAAAGAGGTGGCTGATCATACTTCTGACCTTTCTGTATGTTTCTGATGTTCTGAGGTTTAGATTGGGTATTAGGAAACATTTCTTCCCTGAAAGCCTTGTGCAGCCCTGGCATAGCCTGCCCAGAGAAGTGGTGGAGTCACCATCCCTGGATGTATTTAAAAGATGTGTAGATGTGGCACTTGGAACCACAGTTTAGTGCTGGGTTAACATTGGACTCAATGATCTTAGATGTCTTTTCCAGCCTAAACAATTCTAATATTCTACATTGCCCAAGGAAAGGATTCCCAAGGAAAGGATTCCCTCCAAAGAACAAGCCAAAGGACAAGATAAAGCATCTCAGGTCCAAAACACAGGTTAGCCCAGATCACCAGCTGCACTGGGGGTGCACTGGGGGTAGGTCCTCATCGGAGTCTGCAGGAGCAGGTAGGCCTCCAGTGCTGGGTGGCAGGGCCTGAAAACCTTTGTGTGTTGAAAAAGGCTTCTGTGAGAAACTGCATTTCACCTTCTTGAGGTGTAAAGCCCTTGTGTTCATCTGGCTTTCCATGGACATACCTGGTCTCCAGCTTGAAGGAATAAGAACATCTACTTGCATGACTCTGGGGAGGCTGTGAAGGGAGGATCTGGATATATGGGTGTGCATGATCATGTCTTCAGTGACGTGCATTTACTGTAGGCAAAAATCACACCGTTATTTGCAATTATGGCTTCCTTATTCTTCCTGCTAGAGCTCCCTTTTTTCTCTTCTGACTTCACCAAAATTCCCACTTTGGCTGCAGTTTTCCCTTGTTGCTGCAATTTTCCATTGTTTCTTTCTTGCCTCGGGCTTAGTTTGTTTCTGCGAAGTTACAGTACAAGAGGTCTCTATGGTTTTGACTAAGTTTAGAAGGGAACTGATGTTCTGTCTTAGATTTTTGTCTGAAATAATTTTTTCATTATTTGAACACTTCCATGTTCTGAAAGGCAGTCTGGATATTTGTCTGGAAGATGAACATGGAGTAAAGGGTATGCTTTTTTGCCTTCAGGAAGCAGCCAAATGATTCTGTTGAGTTATTGGTCTGAAAATACTTTTGCACATCCTTGTGGGAGAGGAGAGGGTAGACATGGGCAGAAACCAGCCTTTGGAAGTGGTATTTCTTCTAAGGGAAAGGGGATGGGAACAATTGTATGGAGTACTGAGAATGAGACAGATGAGCAGATGGAGAAACAAGGATAAGGGATGTGGGAAGGAGGGTGAATGAAGCTTGTGTGGTAACATATAAACAAGAGAAACACTTGAAGGGATTGCTGCCTAAAATTTGCCACGGCACATAGACGTTTTCAACCTCTGCATTTCTGTATGGCCAGCCAGAAGCTGTGTAATTTGTTGCCAAAGTTGTTCCCTGCCCTGGTTCACAGGAAGTGAACAGCTTCCAAATTGTGCCAGGATCTCATGTGGTTAAGACTTGCTTGATGTGGAGGTTTTTAGCAGAAATTCCAATACTGATGTGAATGGAAATGCCTGGCTGAAGACAACAGAAAAACAGAAGATTAAATGGTTAACAGAAGGTTAAAGAAGGGTTAAAGGAGCAGCATGTATTAATTGCTGCAGAAGTGCCATGTGCTTCATGCAAATAAATAACCAGAGGACAAAACCCAAACTGGAGCCTTAGAGATAAGGTGACAAGATGGTGACCCACAGTAGAGAAACTGTGAAATGCCCAGAAAAAGGTAACGAAAGACTCAGTTTTGCCTGAAACTCTTGAAGGGTGAGACACAAGATCATCATATCCACTGCTGAGGAGTATAAAGGAAGCAAACAAAAATGAAGAGGAGCCCATCCCAGAGATGCAGTGGAGTGATGGTGTTATCCTGTGTGCTTCCTGCTGTACTTGGCTGATCCTGAGCAGATTGATGCATACAGTCCTGTGCATGTGAGTATGTTGATGGGAGAGTGGGAGTGAGTAGGACCAACTTACTGGAATATTTTTAATAAAAAATCACCTTCCTTACCTCTAAGGTCTTAAAATGAGTTTTGTTCCACTAATTTCCCACAGTAATGAGACTAAAGGTTCTAGTTCTGCTAATAGTTCATGTAGGAGGTGATATATATCATGACATTTTGTATAAACCCCAGTTGCCTTTAAAAATATCTAGATAATTAGATTGCAAAGTTGCTATGTTAAAGGAGTGTTTCTACTAAAGTGAGGCACTCAGCTGCTGTGAATGGAAGTCTTGTCTGTTTGATCTTCATGCTGCCCTCTTGTAGGAAAGCTGCTGCCATCCAAATGTTTCTCATTTTCTAAATGCTCATCTTGAGAGATGCATTGAATGCTGCCAATTATAGGTGACACTACTGCATTGAAGCATATAAAGAGCCACAAAAAAAGCACCATAAAGAAAACCAGGCCACCCAAGTTACCTCTCAAGCAGCCTTTCTGCATGAGAGGCTCTGGCTGACCTGGATGCTGCAGCTATAAATGAAGGCAGCTCCCTGCTCCCACAGAAGTAAGAGAAACTTTTGCTCTGACCACCTTCCAGGTGCTTTTCCTCCCTTCCTGTCTCTGTTTCTGGCCATGCTGGTGGCCGTGTGAGCTCTGCAAAACAGCCACCTGTACCCAGTGAGGGCTTAGAGACAGCTCCCCTGCTGTCAATGCAAGGGGCTGGCTTTCGCTTTTCTCATGGAATTGTGGGGAGAGAAACAATTGAATGCTTGTGAAGCATTCCCGGGTGATAGTGATGAGGTATCCGGGAGAATAATATGTCTGTGTTCTTAAAATCAACAAGGATAGAGAAGTGACACTGAGCAAACAGGGTGCTGAATGAATGCTCTTGGTTTTCAGTGCTGAAGGAGGACATGGGAGTGTCCTGTGAGCAACAGTAATGCCATGGGATTGAATAGAAAATCTTTATGCAACTAAGAAGTTTATAAATTGAAAATATCCAGCCAGATAAATGTGTCTTTGTCCATTGCTTGCTCAGCTCTGCTGTTTTCCTCATCTCTTCACAGCCATCCTGTTGGAAGGGGTGGGTTGTGCAGGTGAGTTTCTGGTTCCTCGTGCCTTCCTGCTGCCGTGCTCCTGGTCTGATGCTGTGGATGCTGTCTGCCAGACATTGGACACTGCTGCAGGCAGACTCTTGGGCCGCCTTTGAAGAAGGCAAATTTACCAGTCCTTAACCAGTAAGTGAGAACATCTGGGGATAGTATTTTTTATTCCTTCTTAGAAGTTCAGTTTAGAGAAAGAATTGCATTGTCTTTTACCCTCTTTCTCTCACAAGAGTTGGCAGGGCTTAGTTTGAGTTGCTTAAATGTTTGAAATAATGTCCTTAATCTAGAGTTCAATGAAAAGATTTGGAGATCAGTCAATGATTTTTAGCATGGCAGCTTAAAGTCTGGTTGAAAATACAAGGGTAGTGCGTTCCTTACTCTTCCTGCTCCCTCAAACATAGGGATATTTCCCTGCTGCCAAAGGGTGGATCTGTTCTGCTCTCCAACAAGAAAAAGCAGATGATTTTCCTTCTTAAAATACCCAAAGGGGATTGCTAACACAGATCCTCTTCACTGTGTGCCCATCCTAATGTGCACAGCCAAATCCCATCCCTTCTAGCAGCAAGGAAAGGTAAATCCCTGGCATTGAGGGCACCCAGATTAACCCACTGCAGGATTAGGATGCTTGAGCTGTTGTTAGAAGATTAGTATATTTGGTTGTCAACACTTGCTGAACTTGGCCTGAAAATGATTTCCAACGAGGTCACTGACTCGTGGGTGCCAGTTTGCCCAGCACATTGGGAAAGCCTGGAGCTAAAGCAAGTGGCTATAAGGATTAAACTGGAGCGCTGAGGGTGCAGAGTATCTTTAGGATTGAAACCTGTCATTGCTGCTGGTGGGAACAAAAGGCTCTGGCACACTGATCATAGTATCTGAGCTCCTGCCTTGCTGGGGAGGTGTTTCTGGGGCTTTGCTTTCTGGAGTCTCCTGCTGATGACAGTGTGTGCCATTAGGTGGGTGAGCTGCCCACAGATGAACTTTTCTCAGTTCCTGCACAGCGCAAAATGAGTTTATTTTGAGGACAGGGCCTCCGCAGGGGCACCTCTAGGTAGAAAGCAATTGGCTTCCACGTTCTGTTCTGGGACTCAAACTGTCTGTGCTCATAATGTTTTATTTCAGCTACTAGCAGGAGGATTCATGTTGAGGTTTTTTTTTTAAATATAGGATCTTTCTCTTGTCAGCAGGGCACTAATACCAGCACAAAGTCTGCTCATGCTAGCTCTTCACCTTGTAAATGCTTACATGGCTTTGCAGTGTGGGGGAGGGACAGTGGAGCTGTGGTCCCAGTGCAGCCAGGTCTGCTCTGCTGTGGGCTCTGGTGTCTGAGGTGCCCTGCTGCTGCTGGAGCACATCTTGGTGCTGCACAGTGTTCATGGGGAGGGTTTGGCATGGTAGATGTCTCCTTCTTGAAAAGAAGCTTTTTTTCCTATTTATTTTCTTCTTCTGTTAAAACCAATGTGGGCTCTGAAGAGTTTAAAGACAGACCCTTTAAAGATTTTTGGTAATACAGGAGGAGCAATTTTCCTCTGTTTATCAATGGAAAACCACCCTGATGGTAAAATAACTGTTAGGTGGAAACTGTTTTTCTCTACCACGAGCCAGATGAATACAAACTTTTATTTGATTCAAAGCAGCTTGTCTTGAAAAGTGCCAGCCACTGTTTGTGTCATGGAATTGGTTCCAGTGATTTCATTCAGTGGCATATCTGGATTTCAAGACACATCCTCTTGTAAACATGGATTGTATCATGCTTCTCTTTGTGCATACAAACATTAGCAGCTATTTCTTGTCTGAGATTAATATAACTGCATTTGCCACTCCTCTGATAATATAATTTTATTTCCTCAACAGACCAGCAAAGATATTCAAACCCATGTTGAAAAAATAAGCCTGAAAGTTCTCTCAGAGAAGATACACTATAGAAAGATAGGGCCTTTCCATAAAAGCTTCCTTTGAGTTTAATCTGGTATCTTAAAGCTATAGCTGTCCTGAGTATTCCCACTTTTGGGAATGCTGTGCAGCCTAGTGAAGCAAGAGACATTCAATTTTAATAGCTTTATAAGCACTAAGCACATTGCTCTGTATTTTATGAATGTACTTGAGGGGATTCTTGTAGAGCTGCATGATAAAATAATTTTGAATATTTTATCCAAGGCCCGTGTTGTGATTTATTCTGAAAAAAACCAAAACCTTCTGAAACCCAGAATGTGGGCTTTAAGTTTCTGCCTGGATTACAGACTTTGGCCACAGGTCAAGGCCACCACTGTGGTGGCATTGCTTCCAGTTGTCTCACTGCAACAAGAGANCCTGCATGCAGAACTTTCCCTAGATTTAGGCCAGCATGGACCTGGCTGACCAGCTGTGCCTAACAGGCACTTGTATGACAAAGTGGCCTGTAGTCAGTGAAGAATTCCAGGCCACCCATTTGTTGGATGAAAATGTGATGTCTGCCATTGTGCTGAGGTCATTTGGACTGTCTGATGAGTAAAGACATATATGGCTATACACACTAGATATGTATATGAGGGGGCCATAAATCAGGTATGGTCCAGTGTGGAAAAAGGTGCATTGAAGATTTTGATCTACTAGGAGGAGAGGCCATACAGTGTTTGTAATGGTTCTGCTTGTATTTCAGCCCATGTTTGCTGCAACAAGTGCTTATACACTTGTGACTTGAAGGCAGTTTCTAGGATATGGACAGAGTCACTCTGTACGTATCTGGGGGATTCACAAGGTCAAAAAAGGAGAGAAAAATGCCAGTGCCACCATGCTGTGAGCTCAGGCCTTTGTCTTCTTCAAGGAACATGCTATTCACAAGCAGCTCAAGCAGCTCTTGATTTTGATCCATGTGTAGAGCACAACATGTTGTCTGGCTAATAAGAAATAATCATACTTAAACCACTGGTTTCCACATCAGAATACCTCCAAAGGGTGGACCTCAGAATGCCTTCCAAGGGTGGACCTCACACCTACACTGATAAATAGACAGCAACAGGGCTGGCTGAATGCCCTGCACTTCCCACAGCTGGCAAATCCATGTTCATATAGGCTTTCCACCCCTGTCTCAATGGCCAGGGAAGCTCCAGCTGGGTTAGTTCCCAGTCCATGGTGTTGTTTCCAATGGGTGAAGATAGGTGCTAGTTAATTCACTGCCTTTATATTTGATGTGGGGCCATTCCCAGCCAGACTGTCTGCTTGGTAAGCACTGGGGCTGCACAAGGTAAATAACATTTTGATGATGAGGAATATTTTAAATTGTCTATAAAAGTTTAAATTTGAGAGGAAACAAGCAGAAATATAAAATGAAAGGAGTGGATGTGGTGAGACTGTGGTTCTGTAGCAAACAGAGGTGCAGGTGGAGACTGATCATCTTGCATGGTTTGCACTGCTTCTGTGGGATGGGCTTGCACTGGGGGGCAGGAGCCTTTTCTGTATCAAAGAACAAAAATTTACTTGTGACCCAATCTCCATCTGGGGCTATAGGAAGATCTGAAGATGCTCACAGGATCCAGACCATGGATGTATGTTATTTATGGTTAGACTGGATCTTAGAGTTCTTTTCTAACCTAAAGTTTTCTGTGGTTCTGTGTATGCTGTGTATTCATCCCTGGGGATCATGTATCTGCGTGTTCATCCCTGGAAATGTTTTAGGCCAGGCTGGATGGGGCTCTGAGTAACCTGGTCTAGCGGAAGGTGTCCCTGCCCAAGGCAAGGGTGTTGTTGGAGCCACGTGATCTTTCAGGTCCCTTCCAATTCAAACCATTTTTTATCTTTATCTTCCCCTAACCCCAAATCCAGTCTGTTTCTCCAGCACACCCTGCCAGCATCCCTCACTCAGGAGTGCTAAGATCTTGAGATGCAATATTTTGCATTAAGTGCTCAGTTTTCCTCCTCCTGGCAGGGATGGGGAAGGACAAAGCAGGCAGGAGCCCAGAGCATGCACTCATTAGCTTCTGTCTGCCAACAAGTTGGGAACATGCAATGTTATACGAAATGTCTGGCTGTTATAAAAGCCTTTGGTTAAGTAATCACATTTCTCTTGCATAAGTGCTTGTTTCTGGGAGGCTTTAGCCAATTGGAGGCTGCAGCAGCACACAGACAGAAAGCATGTCTAACTTCTGTGAGTTTTTATTTTTCTTTTAATAATAAGTGATTATTAATCTGATGAGAGTTGTATGAAATCTCTTTAGATAAGGTGAGGAGGCAGAGGCTCCCCAGCGCTGCTCGTAGCTGAGCCACAGCTGTGAAACGCTCCCATAAAGCCTGTGTGGATTCCTGTGAGTAATATTTCTGATTCTTCTAATGGGTGTTTGTGACTGGAGACTGCGGGCAGGAAATGTTGCAGAC
>WAAG01058283.1:0-45991 GCA_013390105.1 Tichodroma muraria | reverse complement strand
TCATTGACAAGTGTACAGTGATACTTTTCTCCTACGTTTTCATGGCTTTCAGAAATCTGCATATCAGTTATTTCCCGAGCCAGAAACAATACCTCTAATAGTACAATACAATAGTACAACATAATAGTAAAATAGTGAATTTTTCTTTTCAGAATTTGTTAATTCAGTGTATCTGTTGAAGACAACATGTTGTTCTGCTGTTTCACTGACATAAATCTAGCTGAGATTTCATCTTTTGCATTCTTCCACATAGGATTTTAATTTTTACTTTTTAAAAAGACGTTTTTTTCTGGTAAGATAGAACTGAAAAGGGAAAAACACGTACAGATTCACAGAAAAGGGAATTTCCCTTTCCACTTCCCTGTGACGTGTCTGGATGCAGTGTGTTCTGTGAACAAAGCCTGGAACTATAAAACAATACACTGAAGTGGGAACTGGAATTTACTGTTCAAGACTGAGAGATGTGAAACAACTCAATTGTTACTCCTGCCAACCCTGGAAAACATTGAAGTAAATAGAGAGAAAGCAGCTCAAGTGCTGAGCTGTGAGGAGAAATAAAGCTGTTGCCTATAGCTGGGTGCGTTTGTGCTTACTTTTAGAAATGGCACTGAACTTTTCTGGGATAGAATAAATGCTGGATTAGTGGAAATCACTTGGGAAAGCTCACATCATTACTTACTAACCTTGAAGAATTGTAGAATGTGGATTTTATAGTCCATAAAGTTCTTGAGACGTGCTAAAGCATTTAAAGCTTATTTGCAGCCAGTAGATGAGGAGGTAATACCACCATGAAAGGAAGATAATTTGTCGGAGTTATAGGATTAGAGAGGTAAATGTGAGAAGTTATGTTGAACTAAAAGGCACTTGGCTGCAAAGTGAAGACTTCAACTGATGCCTTCTAGAGGCTGACCTGGAGCAGAGACTAGACAGAGCAAAAGGATAAAGTAGGTATTTATTGAAAGGCCTCAGTGGGTACACTTGGGCAGCACAAGAGCCCACCTGGGCTACATCCAAGATGAACCCCAAAATGGTCACAAAAATGGATTACCAATCATGAGGTTTCACACTTTTATAAGTTCTGGCCCATTGGCATATTGGAGTTGATGGTCCAATTGCAGCTTCAGGTTATGAAGCTCCATCCTCCTTGGTTTTCCTTCTCATTTCACCATTGCTTTTGTTCTTGTGCCTGGAAGTTGTATTGGTTGTCCTTGGTACCAAGCTAGAAAAAGAATTGGTTTGTCTACCTACTCTGTTAAGAGAGCTTAGTACCACTTAATATGAAGCCCAGAACTACACACAAAAACAGCACAGAAGCTGGGAAGTATGAAAGCTAAAACTTAAGGTGTCACAACATTTTCATATTTCCTTCTTAGAGTGGGCAAAATTGGTAAGCCTGTTTGCTTCAGTAAAACTGCAACTGTGATGCCAGATAAGCTAATTTTGTGGGCTAATTATTTAGGCCTTTGTGAAAACTTTAGGTAAACTCAAGTTATGGCTCTTGCAATGGAGGGTGGCAGATCAGGTGGCTCTCCCAAAGCTTCCCATTTCCATTCTGCAACCTCACGAGATCTCTTCAAATGAAGATGCTCCTAGCCCATGCAAAGGCCTCTTTAGTTCTAATGAAAACTCCACAAATAAAAGTTGGCAGTTAAAATTTGTGAATTTATGACATTGTTTCCAAAACAGTCTCTGGCATGCAGAACAAATCCAGGCTTCCTTTAGGATAAGCCAAAAATATCTCTAATGTGTTTCAGAGTACGATGGATGCTCTACATAAGTTGAAGATCTTGGTGATGTTTCTGTCTCTGGCTACTTTCACAGTCATGGTGATAATGAATGCTGGAAATGCCACTGGGACTTTCAAAGGTAATGCAAGCAATTTTTTTTCATTCAGAGATGGGTTTCATGCTTTATATCCTGCAGTGATATAAGGTGGCTTAGGTGGGGTAGATGTGTTTGCTACCTCATCAACTCTCCAAATACACCTTGTTCTGTGAAAGGTGGCAGTAGCTGGTGCATCCTCCAGGTGTCACAGCCAAATGCCTGAGCTCTATCCAGTCCCTTGAAATCCAAGTAAACGTCCCCACAGAACCTGGATCTAGTGGTGGTTGAAGGGCACTCTTTGCACACCCTTGTATCCCTGGTGGAAGACGTTCAGGCTGCTGCTGTGGGTCTGTAGATGACAGTGGTGCTGCGTTTGAGCACTACCATCGAGTTATCCTCTGGATTACACAGACAGCTGGTCTTTCTGGGTCTGTGCAAGAGGGAAGGTGCCCAGTGTCCCTAGTAAGGGACAGCGATCCCATAATGGATGCCTAAACCAAACCACGTGGCTGGTTTGCACCAAGGGCGTGCTCTCATCATCCTTGAACCCACTGAGGTAGGGAGGAAGACTGAAGGTTGAGGAAAATCAGCAGTCTTTCCCCATCCTCTGGATGCAGTAACACTTCTGCCTGCAATAATATTCACCATGCAGGTCTGTTCAGGACAACCCCTGGAAACATCTCGGCCAAGTACAGCACTGATTTCACACCAGCTGGCTGGATTTTCCTCATCTGGAATGTCATCTATGCCTGGCAGCTTGCCTGGCTTCTCTATGCCTTATCAGGGATCTGTCGAAGGTATTTTCCCTATTTACTGTTTACAGGACACATGAGAAGGGACAATGACTCTTCCCTTTTGGAGGAGCTCAGTCTCTTACCTCCCTTTTTGGGGTTTCTAGTAAGAGCAAACCTATTGCCATTTATCTTGACTTGACACGTTGAATCTCTGTGGTGGGAGCATCTCTTATGTCCAGCATCCGAAGCTGGGAAGCAGTTTGGAGGTGAACATGAACTCCTCTAAAGTGTGGACAGGTATCAAAGTGTGTAAACTCCTTTGTGAGGCCTCGTTTCCAGCGATTTGGGGAATCTGACAGATTTATCCAGTACCTGCACTTACCCACTGCTAGAAGATGAGAATTCACAGGGGCAAAATTAATAGATTATGGAGCTAATGCTTTGAGTTTACATTCTGTTAGAGATCAATCAACCAGCACTGGGGAGTCTCTTGGTTTGTTGAACTGGGCTGGAAACTTTTCCTGGGGCTATAAGATCAATAACTGCCTGACAGGGAAAGCCACAGGTATTTCTGTATTGTATCAGAGCAGGACACAGAGGAGAAAGAGTCTGATTTAAGCCAAAATGTTTAATTCCAATGTAAGGACCTTCCTAATGTAAGGAAAAAGAGGCCAGAAAGGTTTGTTTGGCCAATGCAGATGTTGTTTTCCTTTCTCCATACCCACTTTTTCCTGGCAGGAATGAACTTGGATTTGTCTTCATAAAGCCAGACTTGCTGCCAATACCTTTTTTTGTGACATGGTGCCTGAATAATGGCCTCAACGTTGGATGGCTCTTTCTGTGGGACCGAGAGTAAGTTGTCTTCTATTACAAATACTTTCTAACACCCTTTATGGGATCACCCCAGTACTTTTTTTTGTTCTCTATGGTTTT
Organism: Tichodroma muraria; assembly: GCA_013390105.1. Taxonomy (NCBI): domain Eukaryota; kingdom Metazoa; phylum Chordata; class Aves; order Passeriformes; family Sittidae; genus Tichodroma; species Tichodroma muraria. The sequence continues at coordinate 42,500 of WAAG01058283.1, read as the reverse complement.
TATTGCTCTGTGTGTGAACACTTAATCACACCTGTAAAACTCTATGCCAGGCTTTGACAAAACGTAGCCTTCATAAGAGTGTGGGGGTTTTGCATTATTTTGTCATCTTGCCGATGAAACAGCTTGGTCATTGAAGTCTAAGATCTCCTCAAAGCTGCTGTTCTTCTACATTTTTAACTCCACAGGTAAGACAGGAGGCATGCCTCTCTTAATTAATGCAGTTAAGCTCCTTGCCTTGGATTGTTTCCATAATGATGGTCACATTAAAGGCTTATGAGGGCACCACTGTCAAGAGGTGAAGAAATCACTTGCAGTCAGGAAAACAACTTTGTGATTAACAGAGTACAACAGCAACGGCAATATGTCAAAATGAGGGCTATGTGAAGGCTGTGTGTAGTGATTACCTTTATTAAAAGCTGATCGACTTAAAGCCAGTAAAGGCCAAACACTAAAGCTACAAATTAGGGCATTGTGACACCACAGAGAAAAATGTGACGTCTGTTGTGTGTGTGCGTGTTCTTTGTCCTAGATACCTCCTTCCAGCCCTGGTGTTCCTGGCAGTCCTCTCTCTTACCACATGTGCCTCCCTGTTTGTTTCCCACCGGGCATTGAGCGTCCACTCCTCGTGGTTTGTGAAGGGTCACAAAGCTGAGCTCTGGCTCATCCGCATTCTGGTAGGTGGCTTTTGAGAAGCTGTGCTGTGGGTAAATGGTAAAAAAAAACAATCTCTGTGCTGTGCTGGAGGTATCAGAGTGCGTGATCCAGTGGCAGAACGTAGCTAAGGAAATATTTCTGCCCTGCACAGAAAAGGTCCTAGCAATCCTTCTGGAAAGGCATCTACATCTCTTGGCACGAACTGGGAGTGGGCTTTGTTCTTTGCACTTCCTGAAACACCAGTATAACACCAGTGTAACCCACTGCTGGGCTGGATCTTTGGAGCCCCTCGGAACTCCAAGGCTTCACCTTTTCTCTGTGTTGAGGGACTTTTCCTGCAGCTAGGTCCGGGAGGCTGGCTTTGCTGCGCGGGGGCCTACATGTCACCACAGACAAAGGGAGATTACCTGTGTGTCACTCTTGTCCCCTCGCTGTGCTGCGTGGAAGGTCCAGAACGGGCTGGCTCTGTACGTGACGTGGACCAGCATCGCCACGCTGCTGAACTTCGCCGTCGTGCTCATCTACAAGTGGAACGTGCCCAACGAGAAAGCAACCACTGCTTCCCTGAGCATCCTGGCCCTCGGCCTGGTGATATGGTAAGCGACCCCAAGGGTCCCCACCGAGCCTCAGAACCCCCTTCCACCTCTCACTGGTGGTGACCATTTGTTCCAGCTCGCTCATCGCTCGTCCCTCTCCCAACACCGAGTGCAAAGGCCTCTGTTATAATTCATGGCAGATGAACTGGGAGTCTGGGCAGAGCTTTAATCCCCTGACCTTAGCAATGCCAATAAGCATTGTGGGCCAGGAACATGTTTTTGTGATTTTCATGAGCCCAGCCTGCCTTAGCTTTGCAGGTGAGGGTGTGATACAGAAACCATATGAAACATGGCTTTATTTTTCCCTAAACTTATCTTAAATAAATTGTTTATGAGTTTTTTGAATATTAGGAAATGAAAAACCTTGGACTCTAGTCCCAGCTGAGTCTAGTCCCATAAAACCCCCCATTCTCTGTCGAATTCCTTTCTTAGTGAATGGAAAAAATTACAGAGAAAATTCTTACTTTGGTCACTCTTTTTCTTCACAGGTTTTATCTAGAGAACTACTTTCTTGACAAGTATGTCCGCTATAACCTCACAGTCTACCCAGTGGTCATAGCAGCTCTGACTGGCAGTGCCTGCAGGAATGGCTCATTTTCATCCCCACTGACCAACAACGTTTTTATAGGTGAGTCTTTCTTAACTCCTGTGAAAGGAGGCCAGTAAACACTTCACATCCTTCCTCTGTATTGAGGGCAGAGGGGCTTGCCACTTGAAAAGCATTATTTGTTAATAGCAGGACAAGGGACATATTTGAAGGTATTCATTTTGCTAGGGAAAGAGCAGAGCAGAAATCATTGCCCATGAGCCCCGTGGCTGAGCCCAAACCTTGTGTTGTCTCAAGTTCACTTCCCAGTGCAATGTGCTTGTCCTGCAATCCTCCGTCGCTCCATCTGACGTAGGGCAGGCCGAAGGAAAAGCAGGGCTGGGATGAAGGCTGTGGAATTCCATTTGCCCTGGATTGCTGGGCATGTTGGAGCCGTGTATGAGCTTCTGACCCACGGAGGGCTTCCCGCTGCAAACCCCTGCACATGCTCCTCTCCTATGCAGAGCTCAGGCTAGCCTTAACAAGTTTTCCTGGGATTATCTGGTTGCTGCCAGCCACTGTAGCAGAGTTGAACGTAGTCATCCGTGGTGAAAGGGCTTAAGCTGTCCAAACTCTGTACAATCACAGTCTGGCAGAAGCTGTACCATTATGAGCAGTTTTATGCTGGCATGAAAGGGACTGAGCTGTGTGAACTCTGAATCCTGCTGAAACAGTTTGAGATGCCTATTCCCACCACGGGGTCAACAGAAGGGAGCACGTTCCCACCCTGCAGCCTTCCCACTGCCACATACCAGTGGCTCAAGCTAAATTCTGGACTGGCATCACCATTGGAGCTGCTCCAGTACAGTTCCCTTTGCTCTAAGTGCAGCTGGAGTCTGGTCACGTCTGAAAGCACCCAGCAGGACTTGGCAAAGCTTGTCTGCCACAGCCACGGGGGCTCTGGAGGCTCGTCTCCTGATGTTTGTGGCCACCAGGAATGTGGAGGTGTGCGTGGTCTCTGGCAGGCAGCTTTGTTCCTGCAGTAGGTACATTTTTTACCAGCAAAACTTAATTCTTAAGTGGTTCAGCTTGTTCGACTGGTAGGACGAGAATGTGCTTTTCCCAAACTAGTACGTTTCTTTATATAGTTCAACTATTCTTGGAGTATTTTGTTAATGTAATGTATTTTAACTCCTGTGTCCAGGAAGCCCCCCTCTTTTAGACATTCCTTGACCTGGAATCATTGGGCAAGTTTCAGTGTATTGCAGTAAAACTCTGAGAGGTACAGCTCTGGGGGTAATGGATCCCGTACAGACGATTGTGGTTTCTTTCCCTTTCCCTGAATACCCCCTATTCTGGAGCTAAAGTATGACAAGAGGCACTGTCTTTTTCTAGGCTCTAACATGCTTCTGTGTTTTTTCCCCAGTTGTTCTGCTGGCACTGACGTGTTTGATCTTTGCTGTTCGGCTGGGACTAGTCACATGGAGGCACTGGAAGAGACCACTGGAAGCATCACAATCCCAAGGCCTGTCAGGCACAGTGGCCTGAGACCTCTGGCACATTGTGGCTGACACTTGAAAGAGAGAAAAAAGAATTGGGCGTGTGCTGGTCCTTCCTTCCTGTATCAATTTCCCTGTGCTTTTCTCTCTTATTCTCCATTCCAAATGCACGTCTTGTGTCTGCAAATGTGTCTTGCTCCCACATTTGCTCCTACTCACAACCCTGTCTTGAATTCCTTTGGTTTTACCCTGCAAAAGTTCAGGAAAAGGTCCTGAGCAGCCCTGTGCACCTTTGTGTTGCTTGGGCTGTGGCTCCCTTCTCCTGCCAGTACAAGGAGGGCTGCCAGCAAGCATCCAGCAGGCTTGGACACACAGTTGTTCTTGTTCTTTCCTTGATAGCTCACCTGCTTTGAGCTGCAGATCCAAGTGAGCTGTCCCTGGGACTCCAGGGGAGCAGTGGGAGGTCTGTCATTCCCTTGGCCGTAGGTGCTGAGCATCCTCAACCCTGGTGCTCTCAGCAGATCTCCTGCAGGCAGCCACTGCTCCTTCTCCTGCTTCTCTTCAGCATGACAGGAAGAGATACTACAATTTGATATCTGCCTTTGCAGTGTCAGCTCTGCTGTTTGATATTCAAGGGGGCAAGGGGGAGTGACTGAAGATTCCTGACACAAATACGTTGCCTTTCCCTGAGCTGAGCACAGCTCGGGCTGGCTGGATGGCTGTCACTGGGGAGGGTCTGTGGCAACTCTGGAAGGAGGTCAGATGTACAGATGAGCTGGTACCTGATCTGGGGTGAAGCCTGATGCTTCAAAGGAAGCCTGTTTAAAAAAAAAAAAAAAAAGAAAAGAAAAATTGAACTGGTAGAGCGAGTTCATCCTGGATCAGTGCTTTCTCATGTGGCTTCACCACTTCTGAGCTGGGATTAGGAAGTCTAAAACTGGATTGACTGAACTTTTGGACCCCTGCTTCTCCTTCCTGTGCCCAATCAAGAGTCAGTGGTGCCTCACAGGTGTCTGGAAAGTCTTTGCACCAGGAAGGTGTTTTCAGATGTTGAGCATCCTGCAGTATTATTAACAAAGCTAAATTCTAAAATAACATGTGCTATTGTTTACATTCAGCAAAACCCAAAAGCAGTGTAATGCAATTCCTCTCATCATTCTGATGTGTTCTTTTTTTAAATTTTCAAATAAATCAGCTAATTCTACCACTCTGCCACTAACTCTGTAAATCATCTAAAGCAACTGTCCTGCCTCCCACCTCACTCATGCTCAGCGTTCCAGAGTGACTCTGGTCCCTTGCTGGGATCTCATGGATGTAGCTGCTTCCACTGATGATCAGCCTTAGAGGTGAAGAGGTGGAGGATGTAGATTATTAGGCATGATTTAAACTCTTTTGTCCAGCATACTGTTCATTAAGTTTCTATTTTATAAGCTCTGTCTCCCAAGAGCTCAGCTACTACATTCCCAGCAGCCTCTTCATAAGCTGCCTTCCTTCATACAGGGGTATTAAATCCACTGGCATGGGGATTAAGGGGTCCAGGCAATGTGAGAAGTTGCTGTGAGGTGCAGCAGTTAATGCATGGGAAGGTTTTGCATCCTCCCGAACAAGAGCTCTGCAAACAGCTCCTGGACCAGGGCAGCTGCCCTGCTTTTCCACAGGACATTAAAAAATGCCTTCAGGAGGTTTCCTGGTGTCTGTACCTCATGTGTGTGCTGGCCAAATGACCAGAAACTATATGAAAGAATGCAATTAATTATCTGGGGAGAGTTGACAGAGCTTTTGCGAAGGGAAGTCATGTCTCACAAACCTCTGAAGGGCTCAAAAAGCACAGGCAAGGGTGAACAGTCTCATACTGCTGCTGGCTTCTACAGAGGCACAAAAGCTGTTACAAAAATCAGTCCTCCTGCTGGAGATTAAAGCTGGGAAGCAGAGGGGGTGCTTCTCCAGGAAGGGAGGTTGCTGGTGCCAGGTGTCATGGGCTGGATAAGGTGGTTGCTAAAAATTAAGGGACTGTTTCATGATGGACAGTTATTTAGGGTGGTAAAGGAAAAGGCAGGCTGGGGAATTGCAAAAAGCTGTTATGGGACTGAGAGAGGACAGAAGTCTTTGCAGGGGTGTATTAAATGATGCTGTGCTTCAAGTGACAGGTTCTTACCTGGCCCCTGCCACTTGGGCACAGGAGTTTGGGGTATTGGCAGCCATCCTCATCCAGACACTTCCACACCAGTTTGCCTCTGGCAGCAGTAGAGGTAAACCATGTATCAGGAGTGGTAGGAAAGGGGTAAAACTTACAACACCCTCCTGCCTCTCTAAAGCTACTTTTGAGGGCTTTGTGCAGCCCTGGTCCTTGCACTCCCAGGAGATCATTAAGGGTTGGGGAAGAGCAATGGCATCAGGGAGTGAGGTGCCTCCCTGCCCATCCATGCTCCCCAGAGCTGAGGAGCAGCTCAGGAATGTGAGCCCCTTCCCCACGGGCACCCTGAGGGATGTGGTGGCACAGGGCTGGGCGCTGCTCTTCCCCCTGCTCCCACCGCTCCAAAACCAGCTGCAAGGAGAGACTCGAAGGCCCTTTTCTGATGAGGTCCTGCACCCATTTAATCTTTGCAGACCTCCCTGTGAGAAAGCCCCTGATGACTGCCCTGAAATGATAATGCTGAGCTACCCCAACCCTCATTTGGCCACCCACAAATAATTTCCTGGTCCCCAAAACCCTCTCCAAGCCCTATTTTCCCATAGCTGGCACAGACAGAGGTTCCCACAGCTGTCCCAGCACACAAAGCTCCAGCCAGCTTTGGGGAAAATGGCTTTCCTTGCATCTGCAGCAGGAACAGGAGTTAAAATAAACCACCTGCCCCTTTCTCTTTCAGTGGGCAGGGGGGAAAGCAGATGAAAAATAAACATGACCCTTCCTCTTCCAGACCTGGGGATAAAGATAGCTTCAAGACTATTTTTAAAGGCTTTTTTTTTTTTTTTTTTCTGAAATGCCTTGTTTTGACTCGTCCTTCCAAAACCACCAGTACATAATTTTACCCACGAAAGATTTTTCTTTTGTCAGAGCTGCATTTCAGAAAGCTGGAAGCCTGCCAACCTTTTAGCAAAAAATAGTCAATCCAGTCTTCGTTTCCATGAGGGATTATGGGATTTGGGTGAATTTTACAGGATTTAAAATTTCTTGGAAAGCTGGTGGCCTTCAGAATGCAAGGCCTGAAAAATTAGTTTAGTTTGTGAGAAGGTGGTTCTGAAAAGGTTCATGTGCCTTGCAGCCCAGCCTGGGATGTGACCCAGGGCCTGGAGCCACGGGGCTGGAAGATGGATGGGGCTGGCAAAGCCAGGCGTGAAGAGGCTCCCAGGACACGAAGGCAGGCTTTCTGATACAAAAACTGGGTTTACGCTTCTCATCCTCTGCAGAGATTCCCTCTGTGGCTGAATGGGGAAATGGGGGAAAGCAGGGTGATCTGTAAAACACCACTGGCTGGACCACTTCAGTACCATGCCTGGGGATGCTCCTTCCCCGGTCTGGGGCCAGCTCCTGCTCAGGCGGCCTCCATCTGAGAAAGGCCCATCAGTTTATCACAATTTTTCCATAGGGATGTGTTGGCTGGGCTGGATATTTCTGAGGCTGCTAGACTGTTGTTTTCAGTAAAAGTTTCTGTGAAAATCTGATTCCAAAGAATGTTGTATGGGAGAAGTTGTGGGGCAAGGGAAATACGCATTTGAACTGGGAAAGCAAATGTGTCAATTCAAAATGAATTCTTTTTAGAAAATGAGGTTGAAAGACCCTGGGTCAGGCTCTCATTAAAGCCCACACGGCTTCCAGAGAAAACCACGCTTCATTTCTTGCCTTAGGACTCAGCTGGCTCCTCTTCAGCCATGGTGAGAGCTGATGGGAGGTTGGGATCGGGGTGGCTTCCCTTTGACACCTCCCACCAGCAGCAGCTTGCCCCGGGCCTCATCCTGCCCACACCCCCAGAACGCTGCACCCCTCGTGATGCTCGTGGCTGCAGAGCTCAGGCAGAGTGCAGGCAGGAGCCTCTCCTGCTGGGCTCCCAGAAAACAGAGCACCCAGGCAGAGGAGACGCTGTGCTACAGCCTAATTTGTTCTTGGCTTAATGCTATCCTCAGGACTAATTACTTCATATTAAAGCATCTGTGAAATGGAGTAATAAATACATAAAGCTGAGCCTGCTGCAGAGAAGAGATGTCACTCCACGATGCAAAGCACCAGAACAGAAAGCAGTATTGCTTTTCATCTGCAGTTCAGAGCCAGTTTGCAAAGCCATCTCCTGGCTGTGTCCGGGGGCAAGGGGCACGGTGGGATACAGGGACTGTTGCTGAGATATGGGCACAAGTGGCACCAGCCACAGGGGCCACCACCACCACCAGCAGGAAAGCACGGAACCAGGGAAGCTTCCCACGTCGTCCTGTCGGAGCAGCGCCCGCCTGGGAGAGGGAACACAAAGCAAGGGTGGCTCCAAACGTGGCACCCCCAGCACCCCAAGCCCAGCCCCTGTTGGCTGCACCTCCTTTTCCTTATCTGTGGGGCAGAGATGAACAAGACAAACCTCTCTCACAGTAGAGGACTGTGAAGAACTCCAGATAAAAACGTGGAATGCATACGAGGATGATTAAAGACAGCAGCGCCCTTTGCTATGCACACAGTCTAAACACGCTGGGCCATCCCGGGCTCTTTGAAAACTGTTAGATGTTTTCCAGCTAAATATTTATTTTATCTATCTATTTATTTTATCCCTGTGTTGGGAGATCAGCTCGCTCCCTCTGTCAAAGGCATCTCAGCAGAGAGTTAAGGGCTGGGGCAGGACTCATGCATGGGCTGAACATGTGGGAAAAAATGCTGGAGCAGCCCCAGAGCCTGGCCCTGCTCCTGGCAGAGCCGGGACACTGCTCAGAACATGCACTGGCTGTGTGATAGCACCATGGGCCTCCCCTGATGGAAAATTTGACTCAAAACCCTTGAATAGCCACACAAAGATGCTCTGTTTTCTCCCTCCTGTTTGGGAAGCAAGGGTCTTGAAGGCCTTTGGCCAAGAAGCTGGTAAAATGTGATGTTTAATCAGTCGAGAAGGGATGCTGCCTGCTCAGGATGGGACCGGTTAGGGAGTGCTGGAAGTGACAGTGACATTAGCTGGTAACCTGGGCTGTCTCAACACTGTTCTAGTAAAAACATGAGCTTAAAAAAAAAAAATACGGGTATTATTGAAAAGTATTTAGCTTAAATAAGTGGTCCATGAAATATTTTTGTCCAAGAGAGGAAAAAAAAAATTGTGTCAGGGCCTGTGGTTGCCATTGCTTACCCTGCTGGCAATGCATATTTTGCCACCTATTTTGCAGGAACAGAACAGAGGAATATTTTGCTGTGAAATGGTCTCAGGGCTGAGACAGCAGCACCGGAATTGAGCAAAGACATCTGAGAGCTGGGTCAGACCAGCTTGGGAGCCAGAGTCTGGGTTTCCTTGTCCTAATGCTTCACCTTAAGCCCGTTAAAAATGGCACGGACAAAACACCTGCATGCTGTTGCTGTTTTGGGCTGTGGTCCCGGCCAAAAACGCAGCCTCCTGGGAGACCCACTGTGTTTCCCCTTGTTTAAGGTGTGCCTTTCCCCTTGCAAATATGTTTCTGCCCCGTCCTACTACCCTTGGCATGAGAAAGTTCCCTCCAGGAGTGGAAATGTATTCGGTAAGAAAAGTCCCATCAGACAGAAGCTCATGGCAGACGCACTTAGAGAAGACCAGAAATCCCACTTAGAGGGGACACCCACCCTGTGCCTGATACCAGCAGCAAGGGTGAAGCTGTGGCTTAGGGCTGCACGTGTCCTCCACCACTCCTGGAGCAGGTGGAGGTGTTCCATGAGGCATTTTTGTCCAATGGCTCCTTGATAGCCAGGACAGGCCCTACGCACCAGTCATGCCAGGCACGTTCCTACCCTGATGCACTTGGTTCAGATGCTTCTGACATCTCCTTGGGAAGACACCAGCCAATCTGCTTTGGGACACTGTATTTATGTATCTCTCTACATTATCTCTCCAACCTGGAGCTCACCTGACCAAAAGATGATGGGAAATGATGGACATACTGCCCATATAACACCAGCCAGATGGATGTATCCTACTCAAAATAGTAGGAAGAAAAGCTGCTAGTGTGGTTTAATAGGATGGATGGAAGACCAGGAAAAACACCATTGTGGTTCCTCAGACAAGAACATCTTGTTCAGCCTAATGCAAAGGTGTTCCTTGAGGACACTCCTCCGGAGACAAGGAGACGGGGTGATGGCAGTGATGTTGGTGCCTGGCTGGGAAAATGTAAAGGAAGCATTTGAGAATTATCACAGCATTACCACAAAACATATTCAGGCAGGGTAGGAATGAGGTCAGGACTTCTGCAGCATTTGATCCTTTTCCCTTTTCTTCCAGCACTGGCACTGAGTGGAGGAGGGGAATGTGGTGCTCCTGCCTGTATTCCAGGCCGAGGGCAGGGAGGATCCCTGCTGCCCTTAGGGAAATTTGATCTCACGGCTGCAACCAGACTAAGGTGTCCCCAGTGCTGGAGCTGCTCCAGCCTACAGTGGCAGTGGGGACACTGATGTCAGGCAGCAGTTGCTGCCTGATCCTGCAGCAAATCCAGACCCTGCAGAGCCAGCCACGGCTGCCTGTGGATTTCTCTGCTCTCTGCAGCAAGTTTTTGAGTGTAGTTTCAGTTGCACGTTATCAGCGTGTGCAGGAGGAATCTCAAACAGAGCAAAAAGCCATCCCAAAAATGCCCGTGATACTTTGTGCTGCTGAGCTGTCCTGGTGACCTCACTCAGATGCTGTGTCCATGTCCCTGTGTGGGATGCCAGCCCAGCTCACCACGCCATTTTCTGCCTGAAAACCTGTCCCTAGGGCTTCCCCCGAGGGTATAAACCAGGCAGAGATGTTGACGAGTCACAAATGTGAGCTTCTTAAGCGGTCAGGAATTGCAGCCCAGGCCCTGGGGTGTGTGCCCGAAGCATCACTCCACGAAGCCTGGGCTAAACCCCGGCCAGGTTTTAATCTGCTCTCTGGATACTGAGGGCAACCTGCACGTAGGCATCCACTCCCAGGGGCAGAGAGCTTGCTGCAGCCAGCTGAGATGATTCCGACTGGCATGAGGGTGCAGTGAGATGTTTTTTTTCAATATTAATGAACCCTTATGTGTTTCGTTCTGTTAAATGGGAGGAAGTGAGCAGCACGAGGTGTCCTGGGGCTGGCTTACACCAGCCCTCATGCTACATGAAACTCAAGCTCTTGAGAGATGAACTTCAGTCCTACCAAAACGCTACGGTGCTAATTTAAAAAATGCTTTGCTCCCACCCACTCAGGGATTGCAGATGTGTTACTGAATGGGCAGGAACAATTTCAGGAGCTCAGCCAGTCGTTGGGGCTATCCAGTGCCCGAGAGCAGGAAAAAAACTCACAGCAAGACAGGGACCTGGGGCTGGCATGAAGAGAGCCCACACGAGAAGGCCCTAGAGCATCTCTAGGATGAGACCCACTTGTGGGGCTGCCTTTGGTGTGTCGATCGGAGAGGCCATGGGGAAAAGGAAAAAGGAGCTTCCACTTCTCGCCCTCTCCCACTGATGCTGTCCAGATGCAGAAGGGGTTGAGCCTCTCAAAAGAGGCAAGGCTTGGCACAAAGGGTTGGGCTTCCTCACTGGCCCCAGCAGCCTCCTAAAGGCTGTTTCCTCATCACTCGTCTCCTCACGCCCCTCTATAAACCTCTTGATCTCCAAATGTCCCTCAAAAGGCAAATACACTTGGTGTGAGGCAGGACTGGAGCAGCTGCCAACAAGCTGCCTTCCAGGGCATTGGGATGGAGATGGTCAGGGAAATTACTCCAACTCAGCTGGTGAAACAAGAATCCTTTTTTTTCCTTTTCCCTTTTCTGATAGAAAGGCAGCTCTTTCCCTCAGCCATGATGGGATCTCACATCTTTCAACACTGATCGATCACAAATCAAAGCAGTGCTGGGTCTTCACCTTCTGGAACAGCACTTGTTGTGAGCAGCTTCTCCCACAGACGTTATCCACACCCTGCACCAGATCCCAGGATCTGCTCTGGGCTGAACCTGGTGGCTGGGCAAGGGTAAGTGACATCACAGCCTGAAATTCTGATTGTGGTTCCCAAGTTTTGCTTGTTTCTCCTTTACACGTCCAGGAAATAATTTTTTAAGATGCCTGGACAGTGCCAAGGCTTTAAGGAAGCACATGGAGAATGTGGCCAACCCAGGAAATATTGGGAGCCTGTTGCTCCAGAAGAAACATTTCCCTGAAACCCTGTGAAAACAAACTCATTCCCCCGTGGGCAGCAGTGATGTGGCTTGAGATGTCTTTAAGGCTGGGCCTGAATATTTTGTTACACTGAAATGACTCTAATGAAGTTTGTGAGGGTGGGAAATGCCAGGTCTGAGAAGGGGCCTGGCTTCTGACTCCTGCAAAGCCAATCTCTTTGCTCAAGCTTTCCCAGCCAGGGTGTGTAAAGAAATAGAGATCCTCTTGGAACCTTTTGACAGCTTGTCAAAAGAGAGGTTGTGTCCACTGAAGGCATCCGTGACACAGAGCACAAGCCTCTCTGGGGCTTTTGTCCTGCAAAACTGCATTTCAGGAAAGGCTTGCTGCTGGGCAATGGTTTCTGTCTTCACCACTGGATGGGGGGTGGGGGGAGTTAACAGGCTTCAAAAAGAGCAACAAATGCAAAAACCCATTGTCTGACTCATGGGTAGGAGGCTTCAAGATGAGACCCACACACACACTTTGCAAAGAAAACACGGGAGATGATCAGGCAAGAAAACCTTGGAAAATTCCCTTTTCCAGCCAAAGCAGCCAGTCTCTGTCCCTGGGCAGCTCTCTTGCACGGTTAGAAAGCCTCTCCGCTCCCACGCTGTAATAAACACACGCCACATTCCCCATCAGAGGGTGACAAACACACTTTTAACTCTAAGTGTGTTTATCTGTTGGCTGACAAGCGCTGCTTAAGAGCTTAGTCTGCTGAGTCCTAGCGAGGCATCCTCCCTCCCGGTGCCAGGAGGGTGCTGGAGCGTGTCTGGGGCTCCCCGGGGGCAGATCAGTCACTCAGCCCACCCAGAGCTTCCCTTCAGCTCTCTGCAGCTCCACAAGCCCTGGCGGAGGGTGCCTTTTGTTTGATGCTACAGCCTGCCTGAGCCCATGGGAGGGCCTGGCTGCCCGGGGCTGGCTCTTGGCTGTCCAAGGGCTGATGGAGGAGGCACAAGCTCCGTGGTCTCTTGCTGTGCCCGCAGGTGCCGAAGCTCCCAGGACGCTTTCGGAAGCGTTTGCCCACAAACCGTGTGCTCACATGGCTGGGGAGGGGAAAAGCGTCCTCCTTCAGCTAAGTCCTGCTCAGGGAAAGCTTGGACATCCTCTGCCAGGACGTGATTCCTTCGCGGGGGCAAATCAGTGCGAGCAAGGACCTTCCAGGCAGGGGGGAAATGGTCGTGCCTTTTGCTCCGTCTGCTCAGCCTCCTCGGCGCATTCCCGCTGCATTTCAACACAAGAATTTCAACACAAGAATTTTCAACTCACGAGAAGTGGGTTCTTCAGACTCCACTGCTCATCTTGCTTTGCCGCTGTGGAAAACATCCCCAGAACAGGCAAATATCCGCTTTCCTCCCGCCTGAGGCTGCAGCTGGAAATGCAGCGCGAGAGAAACGGGCCCTGGCTGTAAAAGGGATTTCTTGGCAGGGCGTAGAGCACCACCTAGTGAAGGCTAGCGAGGGGACCATCAGCCAGCCTGGGGACCCTCAGCCAGCCTGGGGACCCTCAGCCAGCCTGGGGACCAGCTGTGACGGGGCTGAGACCAGCCGGAATCACAGAATCGCAGAATTGCTTGAGTGGGAAAAGACCTGTGAGATCATCGAGTCTAACCACTAACCCATCACTGCCAAGGCCATCACTAAACCGTGTCCCCAAGAGCCACATCAACGCATTTTTTGAACACTGCCATGGATGGTGATTCTACCGGCTCCCTGAGCAGCCTGTTCTGGTGTCTGACCACCCTTTCAGTGGGGAATATTAAGTTAGTGAGACATGATTTTCCCTTCAAGAGCCATTTCTGGCTTTAACTGTAGGTGCTTGCAAACTCAGGGGGGCACTGAGCGGGGTCCTGCTTGTCTTCTCCCAGGGTTTGCAGAGAATGTTTGTCTCAGCAGCAGAAAGAGATTGGAAGGGAGTGCAACTTCTTGTGGTGCTTCTTTTTCCAGCTTTCTCCTGTCCCTTCTGGAGGGAGCAGGGCAGCTGGAATTTGCGTGCAGACAAAAAGCAAAAATCTTGCTCATATTTGAGCACAGCTGAGCTGGGTGTTGCTGCCATAGCTGAGCAGAGGGGACCTTGTCAAGGGGCTTGGGGAGAATTTCAGGTTCCCTACAGCTCCATGTGTTTAGACCTCAAATTGTTTTGTCCTAGGAAACCTTAAAAGCACCCAAAACCTCCTTCCTGTTGCTCTTTTTTGTTGTGTGACCTCTCTCTGTGACTTTGGCCTGAGAGGTGGAGAGCCAAGAGCCCCTCACAGAGGCTGGGAGATGCTGCCCACCTGCCCCTGCAGCTGCTCTGATTAAAACCCCAAGGAGGAGTTAACATGGCTTTCTCTTTTCATGGGTATGTTTGAAGTGCCTCATTGCTTTGGGCAGTCTGGGCTGTAATTAAGTTATTAGCAAGAAAACTTCAAGCTTTACAATCACCCTTTATGACAAAATATCTCAGAGGGCTGTCAAGCAGGTGTTTTAGAAAGTGAAAATGCCTTTTGGTGCCAGAGGAGTCGCGGATGTCCGAGGACAAGTCCGTGACAACAAATCCCTGCCAGCACCCCCGGCCAGGAGCACCTGTCCCGTGGTGAGCTGCTCCATGGGGTGCTGGGCCTTCTTCCGAGGCTCTTCTTCATGGCAGAGCTGCCTTGATGAGGGGATTATCCTGGTGGGATCTTCCTGGTGGGACGTGTCTCCTGGTGGCAGCCCCTGCTCCGAGCTCTGGTGCCTGGCTATGCCCGGATGGGAGGGCCAGCTGCCTTTATGCCACTCCTGGTCACAGTCCTGCTCTCACCTCAGCATAAGGTGCTTGGCCCTGAATCATTCCAACCCTTCAAGAGGATCTCCAAGGTTGGATTCAGCTCTGCCTGCCCCTGCAGCTCCAGGGCCTCTCTCCCCAAATCCTGCTGGGCTGAAATAATCCGTGCGAAGGCTCCCCTGCAGGCACACTGAGTGTCTGCCCCTGCCAAGCCCCTTGGCAGAGCTGAAGACGCTCGTGCTGGCTCAAGGCAGTTTGGGGATGCTCTTAGGGCCACCCCTTGCAAAGCAGGACCCCAAGGGAAGGAAGGGCTGAGCCCTGGAGCCCCCTTCCCAAGGCCATGGTGTGGCCTTTTGCTGGCTGTGCAAAACCCTCTAGAGGGAGCCCCGAGCCCAGACATCCCCAGGCAAGGTCCCGCCAGGTCACAAAGATGCTCTGAGCGTGTTCAGACGGAGGTTTTGGGGGAGGGTTGTTGTTTCTTGGTTTTTTTTCTTTAAGGCTCCATGCTGCTTTAATGGTGTCATCGGTTGCAGCTCTGGGCTTGCTTGCCCTCTCCGAATATTTCTGCTTGTTCCCATCTCCCCAAGTGCCTCCTCACCCACCTCCAGCACCTGTCCCTCTTAAACCTCCCTGAAGAGTTGAAATCTCCCACGGTGCCTCCAAGGGCACTGCACTAACAGTGGATGGGCACTGCACTACCCTGGCCCCAAAAGCCAGCTCTGGTGGGGAGCATTTTGGGCCAGCAGCCGTCCTCATCGGCACTTACAGCTCTTCACACAGCGGTGCCCTGGGCCGTGGCTGGCTGCTGGGGAGTCCCCAGGCTCCTGTGCAAGGAGCACGACTTTGTTTCCTTACAGAAAGGCCCTGCAGGTCTCAGTGGTGGCTCCACTCCCAGCCCGTGCTGACAGCCAGCCCAGGGCGAGCAGCAATGAGCTTCCCACGGTGAGTTGCTGGGAAATGGCAAGGACAGGCCTTTTGTGCCTGCCTGGCAGGCTGAGCGTGGTGCATGGAAAGGGACACTAGGAGCAGTGTGCTTCCAGCTAGAGCCTGCCCTGGACCTGCTCACTCAGTCCAGCAATCGTGGATCCCTTCAGCCTCTGTGCAGGAGGGGCAGGTCCCAACCAGGTGCTCAGCCTTCCCCTGTTTGGCACGGGTGATACAGAGCTCACAAAGGCTTCCTCAGCTGTCCCTGCTGCTTCTTGCATGGGTTTCTCCTTCTTCAGCAGGTGAGTACAAACAGGAGGTCCTGCAGGAGATTCTAGGTCAGGTGGTAGCTCGAGGATTTGTGTGTGCATGTGTATGATAAAGGCACGGGCAGCTTCTTCCATTAGTCTCGAAGTGTATCCCGTGGTCTGATTGCACACGGAGCAGCAAAAGTCACTTGAGCTCCAAAGGCAGCTGTGTCCATCCTGCTGCAGACCTTCCCAAGGGAATATCCCACCTCTTCTGCCATCCCTCTGTCCTCCTTCTGCCACCCTGGACCTCTGGGTCGTCCATGCCCAGCAGACACCCCGGCATTCCTAGGCCACGTATCCGGGCAGCCACCAGGTGAGTTGGGAGCAGCAGTGGAAGCTGCCTAGTGCCACCAGAGCAGCTGTGCTCCCTTGTGGTCCAGCAAGGCTTGGAATGGCTCTCTTCCCCATCCTCATGATTCCCTCCTCTTCCTCAGCTACTTGCAGCATCAAAGCCCTGAAGTCTCCACTCCTGCATTCTCGGGAGATCTGGTTTGGCACTTGGTGAAGGGTTTATGCTGTGATAGGACAATCACTGCTGCCTGTAGGGGTAAGTCTCATGGATATTAACCATATTGGGATCAAGGCCTGCTGGGGGCCTTCTCCAGCCTGGCTGGATCTTCCTTCCTTTCCTGCCCATTCCTTTATTCATTTACAAGTCCTGTGAAGTCCCGGGCAACATCTGATTTCCATCCAGTTGGACAGCAAACTTACGTTTTTCTCACGGTCTCTGTGCTCTTGTGCTTTGGGTCTCTGCCAGGCACTTCACATCTTTAACTTGCCTTGTTGTTTTTTTTTTCTTTCAGACCACATTGCTCAGGGCCTCCCTCCCTCTTTCCTCCCAGCCTTTAAAGGAAGTAAAATAAAAACGGTCGACAAGAAGAGCCAGACTCCTTCCAGGACTCCCCAGGGATGGACCTGCTCCCCTCTCTCCATGCTAAGTGGCCCAGAGATGTTTTCCTGTAGTCCCAGCAACAGCAGCTCCTCAACTTTCTACCCCAAAAGTGAGAAACGTAGCAGCCAGTGCTGATAAAAGGGGCTTCTCTCCCTCTCCCTCCCATTTTGCTCAGGGGTCTGCTGTCATCTGGGCACAAATCACTGCCCCCAGCTGCTTGCCAATGCCAGACACCCTGCACATTACTTCTGATTCCCAAAATTCTGGGTGACTGCTCTCATTCTTGGGGGCTGAGTGGATGTTCCTCTCCCCAGGTGGTGGTGTTCTGCTGCTCATCTTCTTCCAGCCACCACGGGAATGCAGAGGGAATGCAGCAAGTACCCTCAAACTTACTTCCTTTCCCACCGCCCCACGGCCTTTTCACTTTCTGCTCTGTTGGCGACAGGGTGGGAAGGAGACAGGAGCACATCCTGGTTTCCCCTTCCCCAAACCTCTTTCTTCCCAGGACTTCTTCCCTTTGGCACCCATCTGGCCAGCCATGGATACAGGGATGATGCAGAGATGCTGACCCAGGCACCAAACTCCAGCAAGGTAGAAACTCCTGCTGGCAGCAAAGCCTTGGAGCTGGCTGAGGACAGCAGGGACCGAGGAAGCTTCCCTAAGATATCCCCAAACCAACCAACCAGGGGAGCACTCACCAGTGCCATTAGCTGCCAGAGCTCAAAGGCACCACAGCTACCTTGGGACTGGGGGTCTGCTAGTGATCCACACCGAAATGGAGTGCTGTGGTGGCTTTTCTTCCGCTTGGAGACAACCTTGAGGCAGGGCGAATCTGAAGTCATGGTGAAAATGTCTTTCTGGATCAGATGTTCCCTGGGCTGCTGGGGCTGTGCACCCCCTTCTCGCATACAGGCAAGCGTGTGGAAATCTGCTCTCGTGCCAAGACTGATTTTGATCGCGGTGAGCTTTGCTCCCTCTTGATTTCCTCCGCAGGAAGCCAAGTCCCTCGGGTCAAAAGGTCTCCCTGTTTTACGCAGAGGAAGTCTGATGGCAGCATAGACACACAGCCTTGCCATGCAGACTCAACTGTTTTTTTTTTTTCTAGGAAAAACAATCGATATTTAAATTACATCGTGCTTTGAATCAGAAGCAGGAGTTTTGCATTAGCGGCTGAGCCTGCCCTCAAGTTTTTAAGGGCATGATGAATCTCACCAGTCAGTGATGACTGAAGGCAAAGGCTGCTCATCCCTTTAGGTTGGTCATTTTTTGCACCTGCTCATGGAGATGCCTATTTGAAGCATCAGGAAGCAGCACCAGGTAACTGCAGAAGTGTCTGTCACGTCACAAAACAGCAAAAGATGCACTTGATTTTTCTTTCAGACTGGACTAACTGGTTCCTGCATCCCAGAGGGTGACAGGAATCTGCTGAGACAGCAATAAGTGTAAAAAAAGGAAATAAAATAAGGAAATAAGTTAAATAAGGAAAGCATTATTTTCTCATTTTCCTAGCTGACAAAACTTTGATATGTACTGGATACCTTACCTCTCCTCCTTACCCCGAGCTGTCTCCCCCATGCCTGGGACAGGTTTGTGGGGTGCCACCACAGCACTCTTGCCCCAGCCTCTGTCTTGTTCAGTCTTCCCACCACATTAAATAGGCTGCTCTCAACATTTTCCTAGGTTTTAGGCAGAATTACAGAGGCAGCAGTTTTGCCCCATTCCTAGGTCTCATCCCCTGAACCTCCTGTGGCAGACGGGACTCCTGTGCGAGCCTTGCAGGAGAGCTTAGGCTTCAACGTGATGGCCAAAGGGGAGTTTAGGAGTCTTTAGCCTGAGAAAGGAAAGTCATTTCATTTACCTCCCCCTCCTGAATCAGTTTCACTTCTTTTTGCCGTGGTGCCTTAGGCTGCTCTGGGCTGAGCGTGGTGCAGGGAGCCGGGCACACTTGCCCTGGAGCTGGGGGGACCTCGCTGCCTCCTGCACAGCACCTTGGGCCACACCAGTGGTGCTGGTTTGTGTCACCTGATTTTAACACACCACCCAGAGACTCTCCTGGCTGTCTCCTGTGGAGACTGGAGGCAAAGGCAGGCTGGGTTATGCCAGAGCAGTGTTGTTTCCCACACGGGCACGTCAGTGCAAGGCGCTGGTGCAGCCTTGAGGTGCCGGAGCACCCCGGCTTAGCAAAGTCTCTGCTCGGTTCCTGGGGTGCTTCAGGGAGAGGAGCCTGCCCCTTCACCCCTTTTATCCTCATTTTGTGAACATCTGTGGAGTCTAGAAAGGGCTGGGACCCACACAGAGAGCTTCCCCTCCTTTTTAGCTGTCTGGATGAAGGTCATGAGTGCTCCATGAGTCACCCTGCTCCCTTGCACGAGGAGGAAACTTTCCTTTATTGGTTCCCTCTCTGATATTTTCATGTAAAATGAGCCTTGCTGGAATGCGCCAAATCCCTGTTTCAGGGGATTTGCTGTGTGGGGCATCCTGCAAGCTCTCCTTTTTCCATTTCTTTCCCCCCCTGTTACATCTGCACCACACCTCTGCTCCATAGGAGCTCCTGGAGGCCACGATGTGGTTCCAGTGTGGCTGGAGTTTGGTTTGCATCTGAAACAGAAGTCGATTGTAGGAGTAACAATGATGAAGAAGAAGAAGAAAAAGGAGGAGGAGAAGAACAGCAACAACAACAAGAAGAACACAAGACAAAGACCAGGAACAAAACAGTGAAGGAACACAGCGCACTTGGGCGAAGTTGTGTTTCATCCTCTCTCTATTTATCCTCCATCAATTTTATCATTGACCTTGGAAAGAAAACAGAGGAGAAGTGTGAATTTGAGGTGTTTTACAGGAGTGACCTGCTCAGTAAAAGCCTGGTTTTCATCAGCCCTCTCATGTGGATTCTCTGATGTCTGATATGGGATGGGGCAACCCACAGCCAGAGCCATCAGCAGGGTTATTTTTTAAATTTTATAACCACTCACCATTCTTTGTGAAAAAACTATAGAGTCTTAATAACAATCTCAGAGGGTTCTACCCTCTGCAGTGTCTTGCTGAAATTAGACAAGAAGTGTCCCTACTCAATGGAGGCTGCAGGACTGTGCCAGACAGTACACGTCAAAAAACAAATCTTGAAAGTGTCACAGTCTCTCCTAGAAAAAGTAGAAAAGAGTCTAAAAATTCAGGGGTTTTGGGGCAGAAGTGGTTTCAGCAGCATGCTGATCCCTGATATTCATTACAACTTTAAATCAGTGTTTTAAAAATAGGTCCTGTGATGATGAAACATGCTGTCAGGAAATGTCACTCACCTTGTGACGTGGCAGATAGAGATTTATATGGTAGCACCTAATGGTTTTAACGGGATCTGCCTAAAATGGGACTTGGTGCTAAAAATCAAAGTGTACAAGGTTACAGCGAGCGCCTGGCTCCCGCTGGCAGAGCCTTGCAAACAGAGGAAATTCTGTGGTGAGCACTTGGCGACAGCACTGAGACATTGCAGCAGTAAAACCTCAAAGCACATCTCTAAAATGCAATGTGGGACTATGCATGAAAGACTTCAGGGCTGTCCAGGCAGGATGAGCCTGTGGCACCCTGAGGGTCTGGCATGGGGACGTTTATGGCTCCCATTCCTCTGGTGATGTTGCAAAGAAAGGATTAAGAAAAGATTTATTTTGGTTGCAGACAAACCACTAGCAACTGAAAATAAAAAGGCAAGACATCAGCTCCAGCTGAGCTTCGAATAAAATGCAGGATTTGAAAAGAATAGTTGTTTGTTTCAAGCACAACTTCAAGGAAGGCAGAAAAACCTTTGATCTCCTGAGCCCCTGTGCAGTGCAGCTTCCAGTTTTAGACGTGTGTCTTGTTGGGTGCAGATCCAAATATAGTTATTGTTNAAAAAAAAAAAAAAAGGCTTGCTGGTCATGGTTTTGGTGCAAAACATCTGGGTGCCAGAGAGCTTGGGAGATGATGTGGGGAGGCCATGTCCAGCAGCACCCAGGAAGTTTTCCTTTGAGGCATATTGCTTCACCCCTCCCTACCCTCTCTGCAGCTCCCAATGCCTTGGGAAGCTGGACCTTCCAAGGAAAGGGAGCCCTGACACTCCCAAGGACCGATTTTCAGAGGAGGGACAGGAAGGATGGAATTTTTTTTTTCCCAAAAAAAAAGACTTTTGGTTCAAAGCGATGCCACTGAGCAACGGAATGATTTCGAGCTCAGTTTCCTCTCCCTCCTTCTAAATCTCTTCATTTCAAATTTCAAAGCCTTTGATTTTCCCTTTAAACACACATAGATTGCCTCAAAGACAGAGCAGTGCTTCCCTGCTCGGCTACTTGAAGCCCCAGAGTTTGTGTTAGTGCAGTGGGCTTGCCTGGCCCTCAGTGAGCACGGAGATAACTCTGCTGCAGCACTGTGATCCTGCCCGGACATGACTGCTCCTGCTCCTGCTCCCGCTGCCCTGGCGCCGCTCCAGGCACGGAGGGAGGGCACCCACAGAGGGAGAGAACCTCTGGCACATAAAAGGGATCCCACCTTGCTTAAAGGGAGTGGTGGGTGCAGTTCCTGCAAGGTTGGTTGGTGGTGACCAGCCCTGGGTGAACAAAAGGGAGCCGGGGGAAGGCTGGAGGAACAGATGATGCCAGCAGGAATGCCACCAGTCCAAGGCTGCACCATCCCTATTCCCCTTCACTTCCTACCACGCCATCTGCGCTGGATCCCTGCGATTTCTCCTCTCAAACATACCTGCTATCTCTCTACCTGTGAGTTTTTGGGGGTGACACCCTTGAGAAAAGGGTTCAGGGTGTGTAGCACAGCCGTCTGTACCTGCATGCTGAGAGCACTCAGTTTTTTACCCAGCAGGGTAGGAGACTTGAGCAGATCTGTCTCAGCTGGAGGGATAATTCTTTTGGCCACACAGAAGGTGAGTTGTGGGTGCCCAAGGGGACATGGGATCTGTGGGACCTCAGGCACAGCTCGTAATCATATGTAGGAGGAGGAGTGTGGATGTAAAGGGAACAAGGAAGAGGGAGGGCAGCAGTGACAAACTTTAGGGACCCGTGTGGTTGATGCTGCAGGTAGAGTGCACACAGTCCTGTGTTTGGGTTGATGTCATAAACACCATCCTTCAGACAGCCATCAGCAGGGTTAGACCATGGCACCAGGGCTTTTTGGACAGGAGGCTTGACTGGGGAAAAGAGGAACATGTAGGAAGGAGGAGAGTAAAAAAAAATGTTGCATGAAAAGAAACGAGAGGGTTAAGTTAAATATGACCTAAAGAAGTCACCAGAAACATTGTCTGAGGGAGGTTTGAGGGTGGAGGGTAGAGGCAGAGAACCCATCACTGCTAAGGGCAGAGCTCTGGCGGAGTTGGCAGCACTGGGGAGAGCAAGATTTGGTTTAGCTCTCTACAAAATCACATTGCACCACCAGGGCTTGCCCTGACTGGCTGTGCTGAGGCTCCTGGTGTCCAGAGAGCTGCCTGAGTCAATGGAACAAGCAAGGTCCACGGGCACCTCTCTTTCCTGCTGCTCCTTGTGCCTGCAGCATTGCCCCAGTTTCCAGCCCCGATTTGGTGGTCAATTCGTGACCCCTTGGTGGGTAATTCATTCATAGCCCTCAAGGCTTCTCCCCTGCCTGAGCCCACCTCAGTGGCAGCAAGCTCCACATCACCTCCTCCAGCTTTTCCTGCTCCAACCCAATCTGGTTTGCATTGATGCAAGAAAAGAGTTGCACAAAGTTGCTCAGAAACAGCCCCCTCTGGTTATTTCCAGCTTCTCCTAAACTCTTTGAAACCCTACTCCAAGACCTCCCAGCGCTGCTTTCTCCCTGTGCTCCTATTCTTTTGTCCTTGCCTCCACCTCGGTGGCTGAGGTTTCCCCAGCACCCAGCCACACTCCCAGGGCTGCTGGGAGGAGGCAGCAACAGCTTCAGCCCCGAATTCCCACCCGGTACCTTCTCAGCCAGGCTGCAGCAGGGGAAGTCAAGCCCTGCAGCAGCAGGGGCAGCAGGGAGACAGCAGCAGCAGCTGCTGTACCTTCAAGAAAAATCAGCAAATTCTCTGCTGAAATGGAGAATTAGTTCCCCCTGCTTGAATGCTTCTGTCAGCTATAATAATAACAAAATATTATTAACATTTTTTATTACTATTAAGTCCAAGAATGATGTCACTTCACCTCACTACCAGTCACTTCACAGCATCTTGGTGGTGCAGGCACCTCTCACCCCCTCTCCTGTGGACCACCTCTGCCACACCTGGATCCTGGGAGCTGGTTTTGGGAGTCTAAGCTAAGAGCTGGCAGTGCCATGAGCAGGGCTTGCTGGGCATGGCTTGCTGCTGTGGAGAAG
This sequence comes from Tichodroma muraria, assembly GCA_013390105.1. Classification (NCBI taxonomy): domain Eukaryota; kingdom Metazoa; phylum Chordata; class Aves; order Passeriformes; family Sittidae; genus Tichodroma; species Tichodroma muraria. The sequence goes on along the minus strand of WAAG01058283.1, from coordinate 19,724 downwards.
CTGCTGCCTCCAGGGTCCCCATGGGGTGATGTGTGCCTGTTTGGGCTGGGGTTGAAGGGGCTCCAGTGACCCCAGCACCTGTAAGGCATCCAGAAGAAAGCTTCAGCGCCGGCTTTGGATTTGCCTCTGGATGCCTTCCACCTCCCATCCTGCCACTGGGTCTGAAAACTCAGATAAGAAAGCTGTAGTTGTCCACCAGCGCTTGTGACTCAGTGCTCGGCAAATTTGGGCACTGGTCAAGCAGTGTCCAGGGACCTGCTCGTCTCTTGAGGAGTCCCAGAACCTCTGAGTGGGGAAATCTGCATCTACATGCAATCCCATGTACTGAGGAGTTTCCTTCCTTCACTAAGGAGTAGGAAAACCCTCATCTAAACATAGTCTGTTGTAGGCATAAACTGTACAGATGCTTTGTACTCCCTCTTTCTCAAACCCCTTTATTCTGGAGGTTAAGAAATACTGTATTTTTATCTTCTCTGCTGTCTTTTGCCCCTCCTTCTTGGCCTCAAGCCTCAGAGCAGTAGCCTGCTCTAATAAATAATGTAACATCTGTCCGGGCAGTTTGTGGTCTGATCCTTGTCTGATGGATGGTGGCAGTGGAAGGGCTGAGCCAAACCTGCTCTGCTCTCTTCCACGTAGGAGATCTATTCCAGTGTCCTGTGGGAGAGGTGCTCTGTTCAGGTGCTGACCCAGTGCCAGAGCCAGCACAGGCTGAAGCAGCGTTTTCCCCCTCTGCGTGTGTGCATCCTTCCTCCGCAGGGGCAGGAGGCGTGCGTGGCTTAAGGGAATAAAACCTCAGGGATTTCAGTACAGGCTCAAGGTTTTACAAGTGCCTGAGTGTGTTTCTGAGCTGGGGCCTGGGGGAACAGTGTTATTGCCTCACCCAGCTTTACGGGATTGCCATGGTGTGGTGGGAGCAGCCAGGCAAGCTGGAGATTTCCTGGGGCACTGGGCACACGGCCCATTTGAATTCCCTTCAGTATTAGCTGGGTTGGGTTGGTCTCTCAGGACAAAGAAAGCACAAGGAAGCCTGCACTGGAGGTGTTTTCATAGCCAGAACTGTATTGCACGAGTCAAAATCTTGCCTCATTTCCCAATGTTCCCTTCATGGTCTGGGGGAAAGGGACTCGCACCTGCACCAGTGCAACAAAAAGCATCTTTTTCAGGCTGTGTATGAGGACGTGCAAAGCTGACCCTATGGCAAAGGGGCATTTTCGTGTAGGTGGGACTCCTTTAACAGGCATCTTTACATATGAATTCCCACTGAAGGCTGAGACCCCCCCCACTCCCAGCCTAAAGGACACCGGGGTCAGGTCATAGGATTCGGTCCTTAATTTCAGAAATGCTTCCTACAAATAAATCTTTCTCACCACGAGAAAGCAGAGAAGTGATGTACCACATACTCGTGGGCACACACCCCAGTGGGAGTGGAAAAAGCCATCTGGGGTCAGTGGGCTGGAGGAGCAGGGGAAACCCCACACTGAGTGGGCTCTTCTTGCACAGGACTCCCCAAAACCTCTGTATTCCTCCTCCTGTCATTTGTGCCACACAAGCACAGCAGCCTTCTTTCCAATGCTACATAACTTATACTGGCAATTTCCATAATAAAACAATTTTGGAAAAAAAAATCCCAAATTATCAAAATAAATCCGTTTTTAAACAGTTGAAACACTACAAAAATTATTTCTAAATAACTTTGCTCTTGGAATTATCTTTGCTTTTAAAAATTACTTCAGTCCTAACTGAAAATGAGGAATAAATTGTTTTTCAGGAGTTAAATGACTTGGAAACAGAGTGAAATAACTTTGCTTCGAGCTGTCAGGCACACAACTGCCTGAGCTGAAACAAAATAAAAAAAAAGTGGAGGGGAAGGGATTGCCTCCTACAAACTAAACTAGGCCCAAGATGGGAATCATGGGTTCTTTTCCTGCAGCACCAGAGGAAGAGGAGGAAGAAGAGGCTCTGAGAACCCTGAGTTTTTCTGCAGACAGGGAGTTTTCACCCAGCCACAGGTGACAGCTTTCCAGTACAATAAACTCCAGTGGCTGCAAACTCCACTCAATCAACTCCGGTTGCCTTCTAAGTGTTTTATCTGCCGTCCTGACATGCATCTTTTATCGCCAGAGCTCTTGTAAAAAAAAGTTCTGAAGCCTATCCTCTCAAGTCTGTAGGGAATGGCAGCCTTCCCTCTGGAAGTGCTCTTTTGGAAGGGTTTGAGTCTTCAGCAAAAGCAGGAGGAATGGGAGAGTTGCACATGTGGGCATCTCATGGCTGGACAGATCTAAAGCCTATTAAGATCTAAGAGGAAGAACAAGGTTCATCTTGGTCCTGTCTCTCCCTAAAGGAAAGGATGAAAATCAATCATGCCCCATCCATTGTGAAATGATGGAGAGTGTTTATGATAACTTTTCTTGTGAAAGTCATTTGAAGCATCTCTCCTTTTATTACAGCTGAGATCAGCCCAATGCCTTGAGCTTTAAATACAGTTCTGGAGCAGCAACAAGGCCCCTCAGGACCCAACAACCTGTGCAGGGACCATCTTCCTGGGGCTACAGACAATTTTTTAAGTCTCATCTATTATTACACAGCTCTTCAATCCTTCCTCAGAGGACGTTTGCCTCAGAGTACTCAAGTTTTCCTCTGCTCACCTGATGACTTATTTTGGCATTCACGGCCCTATCACCTTTCAGAGTTTGGTGGCCTCTGAGTAAGAAGCCACCACCACTGCTTTGCAAGTCCTTTCATGCTCTTTACACATATCAGGCTTTCTGTGCATGCAGTATTACTGGGCCTGCCTGGTCTCCAGATGTTTGTGTATACTACTTACTCAGAGAAGAAAATGCAGCAAGAATTACCTGTTCTGGCAACCTCCTTCCTACGGAGCTGTTTGAAGAGATGCCACACAAGGCAGCACCAGACTCTTCTTCTGGTCCTTGTTGGGATCCTCTGTGGCTTTATAAAGCAGGAAACATTTCAGAAGCATGTGAAAATGGTTCCTGAAATTTCAGTGCACACTTAAGGCATGTGATTTTTCCTACCAGATACTTTCCTCAGCCACCTCCTCTCGAAATGCCAGCTAATCCTGTCTTCAGGCAAAGCAACCCCCTCCTGCTGCCTTTTGCAATGGAAGGCAGATCCCTGCCTGCCCTGAGATTTCCCTCTATTACCATAACTCCTCTTCCCATTAAAGCTGTTTTCTTTAAATACAGTGAAAAAAGCCCTTGGTTTTTGGCTCACCCATCCCCCATGGTCAGTTTTTCCCAAGTTCCCATTCCCAGGTAGTCAGAGACTGCTCCGTGCAGGGCACGGTGGCCGGGGGCAGGGGATGTGCTGTGTCCTGCCATGGTGCACCAGGTGGTCCTCAAGGCTTGTCTGAGGCTGCTCGGTGACCTCCCTCAGTGGTGTCACGGGGCTCTGAGAAACCGCCCAAGGAAATATGTGGGTTTGGGGTCAAGGTGCTGGTGGCATCAGGCAGGAGCACACCTGGATGCTGTGCCTGCAGGTTTTGTAGGTGTAGAGATAAACACAGGCAGCCTGTTGGGCGCTTCACACGTGGAGGAATTCATCCCTGGGCACTCACACGGAGTGGCCCTGCCGTGAGGTGTCGTTGCGTGTGTGGTGTATTTATGGCTCCTGTAAATCATTTTCAGAGCCCTAGAAGAAATCACTTCAGGATGCTTCGAGCTGAAGTCGACTTCTCCATGGTGATAACTTCACATTCCTGCTGTGCTCAGTGATCCTGCCTTCGAAATCATTCCAGCTCTCAGACGGCGGCTCCCTGTGTTTCTGTCTGTGGTGGGGTGGGTTGAGACAGCACCAGTGGGTTGTCTCCCACTGGTGCTGTCACCTGAGGTACGAATTTGGAAGCTGTGTTCTGTGCCCAGCCACGATGCCAGCTGAATGCTGCCCCTTGGGTGAGGCTCAGTGGCAATAAGGGTGTCAGAGTTGTGTTGCACTCTTCACTGAGGACAGTGTGTTGGGCACCTTGCACCCTTCCTGAGAAGGTGCAGACCAAGCCTCGAGGAGGTTCCACTCTGCAGCCCCAACTTGGCTTGGCATCAGCAGCTGCCTGCCATAGTTTGGCTCACTCGCCCTGCTGCGAGGACACTGGGCTTTTGCTAAGAGACCAAGTCTCCAGGACCCCCAAACCTCCCCAACCAGGCAGATCTGCACCAGGGGTACCTCCAGGTATGCACGACAATTCCTCACCTTTGAAGCTCTGTGAGCACCAAGTGTCTCAACCAGGTGTCTCTTGGAGAGCTGACAGTGGGGGAGCCACCAAAGATCAGTCTCCCCATGTCACACAGACAGAGCTCACATTTCAAACCCTTTAGAGGGTATGGTGGCTCTGGTCCGGGCTGGAGGACAGGCTCCAGGAAGAAGCTGTGTGTGAGTGGTGTGACTTGGATGGTTCCAGCTCCTGCCCCCTTCCAGCTTCTTGGAGCTGCATTAGCACCCCTGGATTTCCATGTCGTGACTCTGCAAGCATCTGCAATGACAGCTGCCAAGCAAGGTGCTAACTAGCATGACTAAAGGAATTCACAGCCGGCCCTGGGACTGCCAAATCTCTGCCTCTGACTAGGAACACGTAGTGTTTTCCACCAGTGTCATGTGCCCATGGAAAATATCACCCACGATCAGGTACCTCAATCCCTTCTTGTCCCTCCCTCACCAGCCTGTGAGGATTTCAGGAGCTTCGGGACTTGAAAGCGGCTGATGAAACCTCAGGAGCACGACCTAAAGTGCAGGCTGTGGGATGCTGGGGCTGTGCTTGCAGAGGCAGCTCTCTGTGGAGGGGGAAGGAGAAGCCAAACAGCCCAAAGTCAGAGCTCACCCACTGCTGAAGCGGTGGCTGTGCCGCACAGCCCCTGCTCAGCTGTGTGCAAGCAGAGAGGTCTCCTGCCCCCATGCAGGAGCATCCTGTTCTCTTATGCATGAGCACCCAGTGAGCCCCTCGTTCACCTCCAAAGCTATTTGCACCTGAGTGCTCAATTCACTTACACATGAGCAACTGGACACACGTGAGCTGAGGAGTCATTAGTAAGTGTTCTGTGCAGAAGGTGGGCAGCCATCACTTTCTAGCACTGAGCTGGAGAACTGGAGCAGGAAAAACAAAGTTGGCTACTTGGAAGAATAGAACTCTGAGGACACAGATGGAAAAAGTATTGCATTTGAGCTGCCCTAATGTTTTTTTTTTTTTGCAGGCACAAGGCCTGACATTTGTAATAGGTGCAAGGGCTGGGGTTTGAAATGGTTATTTGTTCAGACTGCTGTGGCCTTCCTGGCTAAGTGTTTTGCAGGTATGAGTGTTTGCAATAAGTATTGCATCCAGGTTTTTACAACATTAATTCCTCCGTCCTGGTCCTCGGGGAGAACGGGTGAAGTCATAACAAGTACATATATTTGGATTTTGATAATATTGACCCTGGTATTCTAGTCCATGGTATAAGGGGCAGAGTTCATAACAGACAAAAATTGGGTTTGCAATGCTGATAACTCCCAGGCTCTCTGGTCCCCAGGGGCAAGGAGTGAAATTTTAGTGCATATGCACACGTTGTTCCAGTATTAACCCCTCTGTCTGGTGTTCAGGAAGCAAGAGAGGTTCTCAAAATCATTACGTATTAGGATTGTGATGACATTGAAAGTAAAGTCGGTAACGGATTTGTGTTCAAAGGGCTTTTAAGGATTGTCTTCAAGGAGAGGAGCGAGCTGGGCACGAACTGCCAGGGTCACTGCAATTCACCCACGGGTTCTTGTGAGCTCACACAGGAGCACCCAACAGGTTCACGCACGAGCAGCTGATGAGCGCCTGCCTGAGCACCCCATTAATCCACGCGCGAGTCCCCAGGCAGCGCCCGCCCAGGTCATCCCTGCCCGGGCAGCACATCCACGGCCGCCGGAGCAATTCCCGCGCGAGAGCCCCGTCTGTCCGTGCCCGAGCACCCGCGTGAGTCGCACACCAGCGCCCGCCTCGCTCACGCGTGGGCGCCCAGCTGAGCTGGGAGCAGCGCCAAGGCAACTCGCGCCTGGGCACCCAAGCAGCTCAGGCGAGGGCCATGAGAAGGCGATCCTGTGTTAACCGGCCGCAGCAGAAGTGAAGCCGGAACTCCCCAGGCTGAGACTGCTTTACCTGCAACGCTACTGAGCTGCTGATGGTGCAGCAGCAGGGTCCCGTGGGACGTGTCTCCGGGCCGTGGAAGAGAGCTGGAAAGAGGGAGGCAGGGGCAGGTTTTGTCCTGATGGTGATGCAGAGGTCACTGCCTGGCTTGCTGTGTAAAGGGACTCCTACAGCACCGCAGCTGGGGACAGGGCCTTCTGTGGGCTTTTGTTTACCCCTCTAAGCAGCTCCCAAGATGAGTTTTGTGGCGCATTCTGTGGTCTGAAAGGCTTTGCCAGCCTCCTCTGCCTGGACTTCTGGGCGAGTAGAAACTCCAGCTACAGGCAAATATGTTCTTTAGACAAAAAGCTGCGGGGGATTTTTTGACTTTTAATTGCTTTGCAGTGAGCGCATCAGTAGGGGGTAACCTGTCACCACCGAGCCGCTCAGAAACTGGCCACTGGGCTGAGATCTGAGTTTTAGATACTGTGGTTCCTACCTCACAGGGGCCAGATCAGGACTGCGTCTGCCTCTGCTGCACAAGCATCTCATGGGGGTTGAGTATTTCACCTGGGGCTTTCTGCACAGCACCAAGGATCCTCCACCAAGGTAGGGTTGGGTCAGATGGCCGCTCTCTTGTTCTCTGCAGGCACACAGAGGGTGAAACTGCTGGCTCAGGCAAATGGCCACCCACAGACAGCCATTGCCTCTATTCAGCTGTTTGAGTGTTACTGCAGATGCTACTTACTTGGTTGTCTTTTTGTTCTGCATTGCATGACCCAGCAAACACAAATAATTGACCATTGCAGGGTTGAATGACAAATAATAATCAGGTAAGCACAGGCATATTTGCACAAGAAAGAGACAAAGTAGGCGGTGCCGAGGTTAGAGGCATTAAATCAGTTTAGGAACAAACTCAGTAGAAATCCCCACTTATTTCCTTTACTTCCATGTGGACCTGATTTCCACTTACCTCAGGTAACTCCAGCTTAATCTTAGCAAAAGCACACACGGAGCTTCACAGGACAAATTTCAAAGCTCACACCTCCAGAACCACGGAGTGCTCATTGCAGACGTGGACCCTGGAGGCCAAATCTGTCTTTGGACTTTGCTCCTGGACAGGGAAAACCGGTTTGGTGTGGTTGAGTCTGTGAGTGTCTCTGCCAGAGTGCCCAGCGAAGTGATGGGGTTCATACAGGGAGTAGGAGTCAGGGGGGTGGGTGATGGCCATTCTGAAGTGTCCCCAGCCATCCATCCTTGCCTGGCCATGGATGGAGCTGGCTTGCCCTGGCATTGTTTCGGGATTGGCACTTCAAGGGAAGGTGCACTTGAACCCACCTTGCAGATGGGACACTGGGAGGATGGGATGGACTCTGTGCTCCTCAGCCAGCTCAAATGATACATCCATCTCACATTTGAGGGAGAATTCTTCTCTCACACATCTGCTGCCCACCTGGGATTCTGGGAAAAAACCCCACCCTTTTCCTCTGCACTTTTCTAATCTTTGTCATAGAAGAAAAATTGTGACTTAAAAAAAAACCAAAAACAAGAACAAAGGGACGGAAAAGCCTAACCTTTAGGAAATATTTAAAAATAAATTTAAAAAATAAATTTAAAAAATAATTAAAAAATAAAGTGTTTTCTCTTCCCAAAGCCTAAACTAAAATATTTTGCTGTCTTTTTTTTTTGTTTGTTTGTTTGCTTGTTTTTGTGGGGGGGAGATGAGTGGGGTAGTATTTTTTGGTTTTTTTTTAAAGTTAGGCAGCTGCTCTGTCCCAGACTGACACGAGCTGGTCACAAGGGCTGAACAACCTCTCACAGCAGCTCCTCAGCACCGGGATGGAGCATGGGCAGGCAGGAGGCTCTGCTTTGCATGGGCACCCTGGTATCTGCCCAACACCCCTCCTACGGCTGAGGTTGAGCAGAGCCAGCAAAAAATTTTCTCTTCCTCAATCCAGATTTGCAACTGCTCTGCTCCAGGTTTGCCAAGCACCATGGCAGCAAGAGCTGGCAAACCTTTCTCAAAACAAAAGCTCCGTGGGGCTGTGTGAAGCCGAGAAGGGTCCTAAATTAATAAACGTAAAAGTAGAAGAAACCCACACCAGGGCAGTTACTTTAATGGAAATAAGCTGCTTGATTTTGCCCTTGAAAGTTTATGGCGTTTAAAACAATTGTAAACATGTCAGTGTACATGGATACGGTTTCTATAGCAGCACAGCAACAGTTAAGGGCTTGCTCCCAAACATACCCCAAAGGACACTAAAAATAGTGTGTCTGTTGGATCAAAATCTGTATACACGTTCGGGAAGACATACAGAAACTAGGAGTTTCTAAGCCTCCACCGTTTTTTTTCAATTTTCCCCCTTATTCCCTCCCCCGTTTCGGAAGGGACTGGAAGAAAGGCGCCGAGTTCAGCAGCAGGGAGCGGGCAGGGCCGCGCCCGGTGCTGGCAGTCCTGTTCCCAGCCCTTCCCAGTGCCAGCGCCGTAGGATGCCGTGCCCTCTCCCCAGCCTGGCACACACAGACCCACCAGCCGGGGCTTGAAGAGACAGATACACATCCTCCTCCTCCTCCTCCTCTCCCCTCCGCTCCGTCCTCGCGGTTGCCTGGCTGCAAGCAATGCCTGCCGGGCAGAGCCGCCGGCTTCCCCCGGCGCCGCGGGCAGGTCCGGGCACACGGACACGGACACGGACACGGACACGGACACGGACACGGACACGGACACGGNCGGACACGGACACGGACACGGACACGGACACGGACACCGGCAGCAGCGCCGTGGGACGGGGCGCGGAGGGGAGAGGGCGCAGTGCCGGCCGCCGCTGCAGCGCGGCGGGGAAGGGCAGCGCCTGTGCGAGCTCCTGCGGTCCAGGACCTGGGGAAGCCTGTCCCGCCTTCCAGGCCGCGGTAAAACCCGCCCGGGGCGCGGGATGCTCTGCAAAGCTGGACCCTGCTGGGGCAGGAGGGCCGCTTTCCCCGGCCGGCCTGGCCCGGGCAGCCGGCTCCGTTCCTAGGGCGGCTTTTGCCCACCGGCATCTGCTCTGGCAACCCAAGGCTGCCTTTGAAGCAGAGGGAGCTCTGCTGGTGCGGTTTGGCAGCGGGAAAAAGGCCTTTGTGGAAAGGAGGGTGTGTGCTCCTCAAGAGGAGCGCTCAGAAACGCTCCTGCGGCTGCATGGGAAGGGCCCGCAGTGACAGCATCCTTCGGAGTGAGAGTGCAAAAGCCCATTGTGTTCCTAAGGGACCGTGTGATGCGTGTCACAGCAAAAGCCAAGACGTGCAGCAGAGAAAGCAGCCAAAACACACAGCAGATACGGCCCGACAGAGCCAGCAGTGAGGAATCTAGCTTGATGCAAAACAAGGATTTTCAGGGAAAAAGAGAAGCTCTCAGGACTTGGGCAATCTCCTTCCCAAGCAACAGGGTCTTAATATCACCCTTTCTTTCCACGCACTTGCACACTCAGGAAAATGCCAATGATAAATGTTCAATGAAGGAACACTTAAAATCCCCTGAAATGAAACTCACCTCTTCCTTCTTTTTTTTTCTTTTTTCTCTTTTTCCTTTCCTTTCCTTTCCTTTCCTTTCCTTTCCTTTCCTTTCCTTTCCTTTCCTTTCCTTTCATCAGTCCCCTCATGACAAAGCATCAAAGCTATAATGGCATTTAAGTGTTCAACCACCCCACAGCAGCAGTGCCATTCCCAGTGTACCATTCATAAATCCAGCATCCCAGTGATGGTTTCAGAAGGGATGCAGGCACAGAGAGCACTACTCCTGCCTCAGATCTCAAACAGCTCTACTCACGCTAAAACAGTGCTGCTTTTACAACATAAAAGTTTTATGTATTTTTTTTTATTAATTATAAACATGTGGCTTCCTATGTTTTGAACACGTTGCATGCTGCAGCAGTTAATGAGCGATGGGTCCATGCTAATAAAATCTGCACAAGTGGATTTATTGTGGGCATTAGTTTGCAAAATAATATCTTCATAAAGAAACATTGCAGGGTCAGTACTGGGGAAATTGCTTGCTAGCAGGTTGAAATCATCACCCTGTTCAGCTTTTTGGGGCTGATAATTGTGATCTCTCAGATAAGAGTGATAAATGGCATTGCTGTAGCATCTTTAACTTCAAAGCAATAGCATCTAACCTCTCTCTCTGCTTTTATTCTGCAGAGCTCAAATTCATCTGTTTTGACAAATGGCATCACTGAAAGTTCTGTCTGTGTTCCCTGAACAGCATTCCTAGTAAAACGAGAATCACAAGTTGGAAACAGCACAACAAACCATAAGGAGGACAAACCGAAGCAGCTGCATCACAGCACCTAATTGCCTTTGCGACCTGTCTGGGACTTTGTGACTTTCCTACATTTCATCCTGGTTTAAGGCAAGCAAAGCACGCTTTGGCAGCCAGGGCAGAGTGGCCACAAGGGCCTCAGAGCTGTGGGACAGGGTCCAGCTGCTCTCTGGCTGTGCAGTTCCATGCTTTGAAGGATGGCTGTGGCACCACATGTCCTCCTGCCTTCTGCTTTGCCCTTCTAGCTGTCCTACCCCCTGCCTTTAGGATATGATTACCCTCAGTGTGACCTGAACTGCTGTTTGGGGACAATGGGGACTGGGGCAAAAAAGCCCTTGGGCTGAAGCCTGGCTATGGCATGAGCTACTTGTTTATGCAACAGAAGGTGTAGCACTGACACGATTCCCAAGGCAGCTGGGAAGATGGTGCCACTGTCTGCACTTCTTGACTTCACCTACTCCTTCCTTGCACATCACCCCTGCTCTCCACTTCCACTCTGCCATTGCTCTCAGTGCCAAAGAGGAAAGCTCTCCCCACCCCAAGAAATCCAGAGAAAGATCATGCTTGTTCTCAGCCAGGGTTAAACTGCAGTTTTGGCTTCAGTCTTGCATTCCCAGCCACCTCCATGCAGGCTATGCCAGAGGAGAGCCCAGACACACTGTCTCCCAGCTGATTTTACTCATGGGTTATTTAAAGCAGACATTGATAGCTCTGAAGTCGCAGCAGCTGAGCGTGGCCGCCAGTGGCTAATGAAGGTGAATGTCAGGAGTCATCATCAAAGTGATTAGTATAATTAAACTGAGCTGTGAGATGCCAGTGCCAGCAGCAGAGAAGTCCCTCTGAGGTTTGCTGCACTGGATTGAAAACTAGGTGCTTCCTTTGAATCCCCTGATGCACTATCTGGTTTCCCTTTGGTTTTCCTTTGCATCAGCTCTCCTGTTCTGAGGCAGCTGCTGAGCGCTACCCTCATGCTGGCATCTGCTTGTGCTGTGACTATGGACAAACTGCTGCTTTTTTTTTTTTCCTCTTGTGGTCTCACTTCCCAAGCTATAAAGCACAGGTGAAAATATTTAGCTGCCTACCCGACAAGGCTGATCTGCAGATTAATTAATATTTCTCAAGTGCCCTGAAATTTGCCAAGCACTATTGCTACATAACAACTGTTGCTAAGCAGCAAAAATTGCTGCCACCAGAACCAGGCGTGGACACTGCACCCACATTTCCTGGCCTCACAGGGGTCAAAGCCCAGCTTTGCTATGAGTCTGCATCCAAAAATAATCCTCCCTTTCGCCTCTCTGATGCTTTGCTCATGTTGCTTCTGCAGTTTTTGTTATTCCCTTTGGTTCGTTGGACGGTACAAGACAACACCATCGGTGGCCTCTGTGTGCCCCATCCCAGAGCAACACAAGGGATGGGATCTGCCAAGGCCAGGGATGGGCAGCAGCTGGTCCTGGCATGGCTGGGCTGCTGTAGCCAGGAGCAGTGTCAACACCCACCCAAGCACAAGAAACTGCTTGGCTCCAGCCGTGGAGGCAGCGAAGCAAGGGTGGATCTGCCAAGCTCTGTGATACCACACCTTAGTGTGTCTGAGTGACTCACGAGGCATTCCACGACCATTTCGTTTCTCTTCCCCTTTTGCACAATTGGGGGATGAGATTTTTAAAAACAACACATTTGCCCCTCCACTTTCCAGTTTTCCTGCTGGGAAAGCCTTGTTTCCAATGGCTTGGTGGCCATCACATTGGCCACTCCTCCCGAGGAGCATCAGTGTTGCCAGCACTGAGGAAGAGGATGAGCTTGGGTTACACCAGTGGCTTTTGGGCCATCATCAAGCCCCAAAGACAATATATATATTAATAAATAAGTGTGTTGTGGGTGGCTTCCCAGTCCAGCTGGCAAATTCCTACTGCTGTCAAAGCCTGCTGCAGCCCCAGATGAGGTAACAGAATTACCGAATAATTAGGTTGGAAGAGACCTCCAGCATCATCAAGTCCAATCCATGCCCTAAATACCTCAACTAGACCCTGGAGTGCCACATCCAGTCTTTTTTTAAATACATCCAGGGATGGTGACTCCACCACCTCCCCAGGCAGACCATTCCAGTACTTAATTATTCTTTCCATGAAAAACTTTCTCCTGATATCCAGCCTATATTTCCCTTGGCACAGCTTGAGGCTGTGCCCTCTGGTTCTGTCAGTGCTGTCTGGAGAAAGAGACCGACCCCCACCTGACCACAGCCACCTTTCAGGGAGTTGCAGAGGGTGATAAGGTCACCCCTGAGTCTCCTTTTCTCCAGGCTGAACACCCCCAGCACCCTCAGCCGTTCCTCACAGGGTTTGTGTTCCCAGCCCCTCTCCAGCCTCGTTGCCTCCTCCGGACGCGCTCGAGCGTCTCCACGTCCTTCCCAAACTGAGGGGCCAGAACTGGGCACAGCACTCGAGGTGCAGCCTCACCCCATCCAAAGTGCTGCCTCAGAGTGCTCTCCAGCTCACACCACTTGCTACCCGTGCCTAGTCAGTGCCTGAGCTCAGCAGCCTGCTCCAAAGTGGTGCTGGGGCTCTGGAACGGGCTATTCCACTGTCACAGACACAGCCAATACGCATTAGGGGCCGTTCATCATGGAGCCCTTACAGGCCATTTGGTGGTGGGGGGGTGGGTTCTGGCAAAGACCACCAGGAGTGGGTTGAATGGTGTTGCATCTTGCTCAGGATGGTGCTGGACACAGTGGAGCCCCCAGAGTCGTGGCTGGTGGGCAGGCAGAGCTGAGCACTTGCTAGGAAGGTGGGATGCTGGCTCCTGCAAGCGAGCCTGTGCTTTCACAGCTCTGATTCATTCCGGGCTGCAGCAGGCTGCCATAGCCCGAGCCTGCAGGCCCCTTCAGAACAGGGCTTTTTCCTCCACAACACCCCAGTGACTTCCTTCAGGAGAGCCCAAGTAAAACTGGGGGGGGCTGAAGGAGGGAAAATTTCCCAGCTGAAAGGACAAGATCATGCCAAATGAAGTTCAGTGACTCTAAATGTAAATTAAAGAGCTTTGCCTGGAAACATTTTGATCCTTCAGGTGAGAGCAAGGGGATTTGATATCAGTCATATTAGTCCAGGAATGAAACATGGCTATGAATGGCCAAATACTGACTCCAAAATCCAGCGGTGCCCTTAAAAGCAAAGAGAAACCCCAAAAATTTGGTAGGATCCAGATGCAGGCCCCAGAGAAGGGGCAAACACAATGGGCACTGGCAGGTCTGGAGAAGAAAGATCAAGAGCTGCTTGTAGTCCTGTCCCATAGGACCCTTCAGTTGAATGGAGAAAAAGACAGCTTTGAAATGCTCGGAATACAGCAGTGGAAGCTCATTGCCCAACTCCTCTGCAGTTGGTAGGAGCCTTCCAGCTCCTCCCCCAAAAATGTTACCCATGTCACCAGTGGTGTCCGAGCCCCCCTTTGGGTGCTGCTGGAGCTGCCCAGAAAAGACGTGGTGAGCCCAGCCACAGCCAGGCCACTGTGGGACTTGCTGAAGGCATCTCACAACCCTCAAAATGAAGGGTTGAAGGTGGCTGTGCCAGCCTGGCCTCAGGGGGGCTTTCAATCAGGTGCTGGCTGCAAATCTCCCGGGAGCAACGATTAAACAAGCTTTGTTTGGATAGAGCCCGTGGTGGCCTCCTTCCCTTTGACTTCTTCCTTGGATTGACAGACTTAAGCCATCCAGGAAACACTGTGTTAATCATATTGCTCGAATGAAAAAGCCGAAGAAAGAGTATTACTCTGTTACCACGCAGCCAGTTCATGTGGCTTAAATCATAGCAGCAACAGGCAGGCCTTCTGGCAGATGAGTTCTCCGGCAGCAAGCAGAGGATTTTTTCCATGACATGCAGAGGGGAAGAAAAAAAGACAAAAAAAAAAGACAAAAAAAAAAAAAAAGAAAATATAGCATTGGCTGTGTATACGGAATGCAAGCAAAAGCATATATACATCTGTGGTTTTGTGTGTTTTCGAGCACTCAAAATCTGTTTTGTTTCTTCAACCAGCCTATAAACTGGACCCATCCTGTGGGTGCTTGGAGCACTCACAAGCTGATTATGTACTGATTTTCTTACTACCTCAATCTCCAGACTGATACAGCAGCTGTAGCGAGCGACGCGTGGTGTTTTCATTTCACCTCATTAAAGGCATTTAAATGTGACTTGCACAAGTAACACCTGCCTCCTCCATTTTTTGGGTTGTGCTGTGGGTTGGGTGAGGGGGAGATGCTGCCATGTCCCCCTCCCTGGGAAAATGCATGTGTCCTTCCACACGACAGCTTCAGAGATCGTGTTTTAGAGAGGAACAAAAGAAAAAGAAGAGGAGGTGGGGGAAAAGGCTTTAATCTTGAGACTGGATGTCTGGGAAAGCTGGGATGTGTGTTCATATGGTCCATGGGAGGACAGTTGTGATGCTGAGCAGCAGCCAAGCACCTTGTCCCACCTGAGCAACCCAAGAGATGCACCTGGGAGCTGCTGGTGGAGCATCAGGTTTACTTACCTTACTGCATCAAGTAGGGCACAGCTGGTGCAGAAATCACTGCAAGTGCTGAACAAACTTTCCCTCTAGATACACATTCAAGGACAAGCAATGAAATATCCCAGAGCTCATGGGGTGCAACCCTGTCCTCAGAGAAGGGACAGCAGGAGGCTTCATGTTCTGCTTAAACCTCCTCTTTTGCAGTTGTACTCAAAGGGGACTCTGAAGGGACTTTGTACTTTTCAGAATTGCACTCTGAAAGGACTACAATTTTTGTTCCACATAATTAATTAATTAATTAATTAATTAATATCAGAGGGATTGACACATGTCCATCTGGGTGGCCAACTCCTGTGGCACTCCAGCAGCATCCTGACTAAACACCGTGCGGGTACCACAGCTCCATCCCTCCCTCCCTCCTCGCTGCAGTCATGAAGCACCCCTTGATTTTACAGCTCTGCAAATACACTTTGAGAGGGTAGATGTTTGCTTATTAACTTGAAGCAAATTGCATTTCTAAGAATTGGTGGAAGAACATAATTTAATCAGTGTACACGATTGGCCTGATTGATTGCAGATGATTGCTCAGCCACCCCTTTACTCTGCCTGAGTGCAGTGCAGGTGCAAGTGCACATCACTGGGCATGGAAAAGAAAGAATCACCTGTCAGGCTCGGGGTGCTTCAATTTTTCTGCAATGATTTGATGATTAGCCTCTGATGAACCCAAGGCTGGGCTTGTGACAAGTCAAAGGGATTAGCAACTCCTTGGGAAAAGCCTCACCTGACGATCAGGCCGACGTCTGCGCTCGGGGTGACAGCGTCATGCCTTGTGTTTGACAAGCTCTGACCTCGTGTCCACCAGAGCCAAATATTAATTTCCTCAACCCTTCCAAGAAGGAATTCAGCATCGACTTGTGATCTCAAATATTTTCACACAACTGACTAACGACTTAATCACAGCTCGTGGCACTGAGCCACGCTGATTACCCACGCAGGCAGGAATTGCAGCATGTTGTGGCACCAGCAGCTGCCCAGAGCCCTGTCATCATGCTCAGTCCCAGCAGCATCAGTCCCCAACGAAATTTGCTTGGGTGTAGGTTTGAATCCCTTGGAATCCTATGGGCTGGACGAGAAAGGTGCTGTGAACTTCAGTTTTGTAACCCAGGGAGGTGGCTGGTTTAGAGAGGCATGAGGACACCCCTTGGAGACACAGGCTCTCCCCCAGGAATGAGGGGCCTCTCCAAGGTTTTGGGGAGGGCTTGGTGAAGTATCCTGGCAGGTTGGGCTTGGCAGCCGAGGTCTAGAGAGTGATCTGGGCATGGCCAGGAGATGCACTGAAGAGTTTTGGACTGGTCATGGTGCTTTAGGGGATGCAGTGTTTAGCAGCACAGCCCTGAGCCCAGCCAAGCCACTCTGGCTGGGGATCATTTTATTTGATAATACAGACAGGGGCAGGGAGGTGTGAATGACCTGTTGCTGTTGGGGCCATACACAGTTAAGAGCAACACAGAAGCCTGGCCAGGAGCTTTTGCTGTCTCGTGGCTGCTGCAGTGAGATCACAGGACGATACGTGCTCTGATGGGAACATTTGAGGGGACCATGTGTCACTCTATTTTGCATCTGACTCAGAGAGCCTGCTCGACACGAACACTGGAACAGTGTGTGGCTGTCACAAAACAGAAAATAGTTGTTTAAATATCAAAGATTATTTCAGAGCTCCAGTTCTCTCAGTCACAGCTCCAAGTTTCAGGGCTGGGAGGGGAAAAGCGGTGTGAAATGAGATGTGTCAGCAAAGGTGATGCTCTGCCTACCTATGTTCCTTCTCCAATGAATTACCCATGGTGCTGGGTCACCTCAGTCCAGCTTGACTCCCCCAAAACATTGAGTATTTTATGTTTCAGCTTCCTGCTGTCTCTCCATGTAGTGGTACAAGCTTATGGTACAAGGGTACATGGCAAGATCAGAGGGAAAAGCAGCCCCCAGGCTTCCTGCCAGCAAGAAGCTGAGTTCTGAAGCCCAGTTTTTAGCACCAGTTTCTCCAGACCTCTGGGCATGTCGCAGAGGACTTTAAGCTGACAGCGGTGATTGCCCTTTTTCCATAGCAAGGGACATGTGTTAAAATAAGGAAATACCCAATAAGAGTCACCAAACTCAGCTGTTTCCTTTATTTTTTTTAAGGTAAGGAGAGAAAAGCTTTCTGA
The DNA here is from genome assembly GCA_013390105.1 of Tichodroma muraria. Lineage (NCBI taxonomy): Eukaryota > Metazoa > Chordata > Aves > Passeriformes > Sittidae > Tichodroma > Tichodroma muraria. Next base: position 2,644 of record WAAG01058283.1, on the reverse strand, counting down.
AAATTTTTTCTCCTACAAGAAAAATGCTTTGTAATGCTGATTTGTCTCTTAAGCTTCCTCTGAAACGCCTTTGAGGAAGAAATGAACCCTGAGGCAGGATGGAGATGAAAAAGGAACTGGGAGCAGTGCTGAGCCGGGGGTTGTGCAAAGGATAAATGCTTGCATGGATATAAGAAGGGATTGGGCCAACTCATGAAACAGAAATCCATCACGAAGGTGCTAATTTAGAGTTAAATAAAAGATGGCTCCTCAGCAATGGGACGCAAGCCCTGGTCTGGCTGCAGGTGCTCTCCCAGGACAGGGCCAGGCTCAGCACGGGCATCACTGGCACCCGGGACTCATCCTCGAGGCAGCTGGGACAAGGCTGCAGCAGAGATGCTGGGATATTGGAAATCTCTCACCGTCATTTCATCTTCTGCAGGAGGGTGGTATGGCCAGGCAAAATTGGGAAAGAGCCTCCCAAGGGACAAAGCGACAAACACAACAGATGCTGCAGAAGAGCAGTGTGTGACAGGAACCTGGAGCAGCTCTTGGGAGCCTAAGGGGACCCCATTCAACACAGCAAGGGGGACTATTTGTTGTGGCAGGACACAAATGCAAGGCTCTGTACTATGAATGCCAAGCTCATCCTCTCCCCCAGGCTTTCCTCAGCACACTCCATGTCTGCTTCTGCCAACTGCACCTAATTCCTATATAGCTTACTAAAGTGAGCATGGGATGGAGGCCTTCTGTAATCTGGTCCCAGTGCACCCTAGGCATAATATTCACCTCTCCACGCCCCAGTTTCCCCGTGTGAATTGGATAATAATGAGATCTGTTACCACTGTCGTGTTACATCACACGTGTGGCAGGTGATTCATCGCACACAAAGCTCTCAGCACGTCAGGCAGCACGCGGGGGTCATTCCAGCATGATGCCTGTCCATGACTGCAGCTGTTTTTCACCTATCCCTTGCCTTCTTCCCCATCCCATTTCTTTCAACTTTTGCCCACCATCTCTGGGAAGGAAGCGCCTGGTCCCTGTCTTGAGACATGACTTCCTCGCAGGCGGGGCTCAGCGGGTTTTCCATGTCAGAGTTGGAGCCAGGAGCCTCCACGCTGCCGTCACCTGTCACCCATCCGCCACGTGCCTGCACGTGTGTCCCTTACTCCCGAGTCCTGTGGGAACCTCCAGCAGCTGTGGGGAGATGCGGGACGCGCTCCTGCTCGGGGGCGAGGGTCTGACTTGCGCCATAGCGAAGGAGGGGGGGACACGGTACCGGCACCTCGGCGAAGGGGAGACCAAAGCACGCCCCCATCAGAGGGCTGGAAATCCGGCAGGGAATAACGAGCTGCTGAGCATGGAGAACAAAGTTACACCAAACCTAGAGGCAAACCAATAAACGCCCCGAGGAGAGCTCAGTTTGAGCGCCGGGCTTTGTTTGCAGCAGCCACCAAAAGCTGGGGTGTGGTGAATTTGCCGTCTGGGCTATTCATATCTCAGGTGTTTTAAGAGAATACTGCCTTTGAGGAAAAAGCTATTTTTGGGATGTGCAGGGTTACACCAGAGATCATGAGGGATGATCACTCAGACCTCTTTTGTTCTTATAATCTGGGAGATTCGAGTTATATCTTTTGATCTCTCCTTAAAAACCCCGGGCCAGTAACTCAGGCTAGTAACAGGTAGAGTTTACACAGGCTGGCACCACCAATATTTCTGACCCTGGATAATTCTTCAGCAGCTCATGGTTTGATGACCACGAAAGCATCTCCATTGATTCTGTGTGCTGTGCTGGGGCAGGACCATGTTTTCTGAATGATGTGGTGGTAAAAACTCCCATTTCCCTTAAAAATCTGTTTTTCACCACGTATACAAAAAAAAATATTGAAGACCACATCAAGGCTGTGATTTCTCTCAGGCTATGGAAAACATAGAACAAAATCAATTCATATAGTCTTTATGTGGCTAGAAGGGTCTCTCAGTTGAAATATGTGTGTACACACATACATATACAGGCATATACACATACATTTTTCTATATATCCATATGCATGTATACATACGCACACACGTGCCCACGTAGAATTGTAGAATCGTAGAATGTTAAGGATTCGGAAAGGACCTTAAAGATCATCTGGTTCCTACACCCTGCCCTGGGCAGGGACACCTTCCATTATACCAGCTGGCTCAAAGTCTTGTCCAACCTGGCTTCGAACACTGCCAGGGTTGGGGAATTCGCAACCTCCCTGGGCAGCCTGTTCCTGTGCCTCACCACTCCCGCACTAAAAAAATTCTTCCTAACATCCAACCTAAATTTCCTCTCTTTCAGTTTGCACCCACTGCCCTTTGTCCTGTAGCTACAGCTTCTCTGGCTCCTCTGAAGGCTGCCCTTCAGGTACTGGAAGGCTGCTATGAGTTCTCCACACAATCTTCTCTTCTCTGGGCTGAGCAGCCCCAGCTTTCTCAGCCTTTGTGCGGGAGGCACTACAGTCCTCTTACCAGCTTCATGGCCCTTGTCTGGAATTGCTCCAGCAGCTCCACATCCTTCTTATGTTGGGGACACAGCACACAGGAACACACCCACACACAGGAATACACCGAGCACACAGGAACACACCGAGCACACAGGTACACACCGCACACACAGGAACACACAGAGCACAGG
>WAAG01058282.1:116439-158820 GCA_013390105.1 Tichodroma muraria | reverse complement strand
ACAAACTATTCCAAACTGTAAAAGGAACAAATTTGAGGGAAAACCAGGAGAACAAGAAAGGAATAAACAGTGATCTCCACATTGAAGGAATGAGCTTGAGACTGAAGATGTTCTCTTTCCAGTTCATTCACTGGCTTCTTGCCTGATCTTTACCGCCAATATCTCTCTGGATTTCTGCTTCCCATTTGTAACAAGGGAAATACTATTTTTTTTTCCTGCTTTTTATTTATTTAGTCAGCTAGCTTTTTGGGAAGAGAGCTCTTTTATGCTGCACACAGTAAGAAGTTTTGCTCTGTGGAACATCAGGGGACTCTTGTGATATGAACAGTAACAAAGGGGCAGGAAGATGTGCAAAGGCATGTTTGGGAAAGATGGCCAGTAGTTCGCTTTTTTTTTTTCACCCTTTCTTTTTGGGGGAGGGGACAAATTCCTTTGTCTTAGTTACCAGGGAAGTTAAAGTATTTCTGAAATGTAGCTTGGAATAGTTTGTCACAGTTCAGCATGGTGCTCAGTAGGCTACATGGCTTCTTTGTGTTAGGATCCACTATTGCAGTGGTTACCATGAATATGATTGCCATTCTTGTCATGGTCCCAGATCAGGTAGTTTTTCCATTTCAGGGTATGGGGGAAAAAAAAAATATCTATATTATTTTGTTAACATTAAATAGTAATTGTGAGCATTAACAGTTGAGTAGCCAGCAGTGTTGGTGGGGGAACTCCTGATGGACAACACAATCACCAGTCACAGCCAGCACAGCTTCATGAGGGGAAAGTGGTGCTTGTCAAACCTAATTTCCTTTTGACACAGTAACCAACCCAGCTGATCTAGGAAAGCCAGTAAATGTCATCTTTTTGGACTTCAGCAAAGCTTTTGGTACTCTCACATTTATCCTTCTGGATGAGACATCCAGCACACAGCTGGATAAACACCTCCTGTAATGGGTGAGAAACAGGCTCTTGCAGGTCAGGCACAAAGACTTATAGGGAATGGGATGACATCAGACTGGCATTTAGTCACTGGTGGGGTTCTATAGGGCTCCATCCTTGGCCCTGTTCTCATCATCATCTTCTCTAACAACTTGAGCACAGGACTTGAAGTAGTACTAAGTCTACAAACAACATTAAATTAAGAGGAGCTGTTGACTCCCTTGAAGGCAGAGAGGCCCTGCAGAGAGACCCAACAGATTAGAGGGCTGGGCAGTCACCAGCCAGGTGAAGTTAAACAAGGGCAAGTGCTGCATTCTGCACCTGAGGTGGGGCAACCCTGGTTGGGGTATAGATTAGGAAATGAGAGGCTGTAGAGCAGTGCCACCGGAAAGGGACCCAGGGGTCCTGGTCAGTGGCAAGCTGAACATGAGTCAGCAGTGCCCTGGCAGCCAGGACAACATCACCAGCCGGGCAAGGGAGGGCATTGTCCAGCTCTGCTCTGCACTGGGGTGGCCTCACCTCCAGTACTGGGGGCAGTTTTGGGTGCCATAATATAAGAAAGGCATGAAGCTATCAGAGAGTGTCCAAGGGAGGGCCACGAGGGTGGTGAAGGGTCTGGAGGGGAAGCCGTATGAGGAGCAGCTGAGGTCACTTGTTCTGTTCAGCCTGGAGAAGACACTGAGGGAAAACCTCATTGTGGTCTTCAGCATCCTCACAAGGCAAAGTGGAGGGGCAGGCACTGATCTCTTCTCTCTTGTGGTCGGGGCAGGACCCAAGGACACAGCATGAAGTTCAGTCAGGGGTTGTCTAGGTTGGATATTAGGAAAGGGTTCTTCACCCAGAGGGTGTTTGGGCACTGGTACAGGCACCTCAGGAAAATGGTCACAGCACAAACCTGACAGAGTTCTAGAAGCATTTGGACAACACTCTCAGGCACATGAATTGACTCTTGAGATGTCCTGCAGGGGGCCAGGAGTTGAACTCCATGATCCTGATGGATCTCTGCCAACTCAGCATATTCTATGATTCTATGAATTCAATAGGGGAGAGGTGGTGGATTAGGCCAGTGTCTGATTATGTCATTTGATGTGCACCCAGATGTGTGCTGGCTGTTCCCCACAGTGTGAAGAACTTTCACACGCACTTACATATCTAAACTCAGGTTTCAGAGGTGAGTCAGATCAACCTGAGGCATTGGATGTTGTGACCTACATTCTCCCTGGGCGTAATTTCTGTGGGAAAAAAATTATTGTGTAGATAAATATGTACCTTTAATTTTCAGACATTGTGACAAGGCTGTTTTCAGCAGGGCAAAATGCATTTTGCCCATAGTCTGGTCTGTAACTGGAGTTGCATCTGGTGCTCCTGGGAATGCCAAATCTCACATCTGATCTGAAATGCCAATGAGCCCATATGAGGCTGTTAATGTTTGTGTGAGGTTTCTTAGTTCTCATTACCAACCTGATAGAAAGATAATTCCTCAGCTGCTGTTCCAACCTGTGGGATTTTACCCACTTAATTAATTTTCTTTCTTGTTAAAAAAGATCTCTTTTTATGCACAAGGAGCTGTGCTTGACTAGCTTTTCAGAGACTCTTCTCATGTCTGTATCAAAGGCATGGAGGCCCCAGAAATTGGAGGGTGAGCCCTAGGGGCAACATGCTTGTGGAGGCTGAGCTTGGAAACGCTGCCTTGTTGGAAAAGCTCCTGGAAGGGGGTTAAGTCCTCACAGTGGAGGGGATCCAGGTTCCTTCCCTACTCCCCCCTTTTGCTACCACTCAGCAATAAAATGGAAACTAGTGACATGACCAAAGGATAACAAACCACTTGCTGAATGCCTGCTGAGAGTTTAGAATGCCAGGCTACACCACCCTCCCCAACCTTTCAGCATGTCAACAAGCTGTCTATGTAAATAAATACACATATCAAACAATAGCCAGACGCCTTTTTAACATGCACTGTTTCAGGCTGAGATAGTTCTGGTGCAGCTCATCTCAACATCTGTCAAGCTAATGCCAACTCCACAGCTCCCTTTTGCTTGTATTTAATGCACAAAGATTTGTGTTGTGTTAAGTAAAGAGGAATTGGCTTGCTTTACATCTGTTTTGGTGTTATTTTTGATGAATAAAATGTTAAATGGGAATGCTTGGTGTTCCTCCTGATGTCTGTGTCAGTAAGTAGTGCAAACTCTTGTTGCTTATGCTTGATTAAGTGGCTTTATACAGCCAAGTGTGTGGTTGTACATATATACAAGGAGGAAAAAAATGTCCTTTGCAAAATGTAACACCACTGGGGCCCCAAAGCATAGCAACATTGAGGTGGGGAGAAAGCTGTGACAAGGGTTGGATTTAAAACAAAAATTTTTTTTTAGAAACTAAATCCCAGTAGAATCAGTTGTGCCCCTTAAATCAAACTCAGGAGCCACGGAGCCTAAAGCCCCAAGGGTGTGGGGCTCAGTGCAGGGTTGTGGGAGCAGCACCCGTGAGCTGCTAGTCCAGGTCAGGTCGTGTCTAATCCAGGGTTTTGTCTCTGATAGCAGCCAGCACTGATTAGAGAGAATGTAAGACTGGGGCAACAACTGGGAGAAATTCCACATTAAGCTTTTGTTTATTTTTGTTTTCATATGAAAAATGTATTGAGCCCAGATGATCCATAGTCCACTGGGCCTACTCTTCTATTGAGAATTTACCTGCAGGCTGGAGGAGTGTTGGATCCTCTAGTGCTGCTCTCCATCTCTGTCCCTCTGCATCAGCCTTGGAGAAGAAACCTGCTTTTTATTTTCTTTATTCACATTTCTCACATGCTACTGCATTAGCTCTGGTGTGATACTAAGGAATCACATTTTTTAAAAAAATGAACCAGAAAGACCCTTTATACATGTAACAAGTCTTTAAGACAGTTTCTAAAAGTCTCTATGAGACTTTTCTGGAGTCTGCTGAGACAAAGGATAATACTCCTGCTGCCTGAGACACTTTCAATTGGATTACATATAAACAAAGCAGGGGGGAGAGGAAAGGCATGATCCTCCACTGGAGAGGAGGATTTATATGACCTGATATATCTTGTGTTTCTTAATGTTCCTTGAATAGAGATGATTGAAATCGCTCACCTGAGCAAGCACACACAGAAGACAAAATACATTATTAGTGACCCTAAATATATTAGAGCCCTCTGCTTCTGATCACAGTGGCGCATCAGCTGGAATAGTAATCGGGGATGAATGGGGTTTGTCTGCACAGACAGGACTGTTCTTTCATAATGGAAAGGGAAAATTGCTACTAAAGATGCGATTGAATTAAATTTTAGATGACTCTCTGTATGCCTGCCTCTAACACTTTCCATGTTGTGGTTTCAGATAACTCTACAAACTTGAATAAACTTATTTTTTTCCCCTCACTCTCTTCAAAGGCTGGGAATTAATATCCAATAACTTACGTCTGAAAGGACTAGGACTGTGTTCAACAGGATATGTTTGTGTTAGGCAGCAGGCACTTTGTCCTGTGCAGAAGTGTATGGATGTGCATTTTCTGCATACAAGAACTTGCACCTCTCAAATATTTGTCCTTCCCCTTCAAAGAAACCAGAATGTGGCTGGTATGTGTGTATTTGAAATGCCAGGATGTACAGAGGAGAGAAGTCTTGTAAACCAGCACCCACGGGAGGATGAACCACAGCTGAAAGTGCTGGAAGAGTCCAGTGGAGGCACGGGCGTGGAGAACATCTGCCCAAATACCATCTGGTGGGCCCTTGCTCTGCTCAAGGGGCCATGAGACCATGCCGCCCCTCTACTGCATGTAAGAGGAATGTCCAGGGTGCAGAGCACTCCTCACCAATGCCCCTGTGTTCCCACTGAACCCTCTCTCTCATCCTGGGGAAGTGTGAAATAACACCTCTGTGCTGGGGAGCAGGGAGCTACTGACAGAGGGCTGATACCCTGTGCGTGGGAAGTACTCCCTTTCATGAGGTCTGGTGTGACATTAGCACTTTCCAGCTGGCTTGGTAGGTGGCTTTGTAATCCCTGGATTGACAAATGGCAGTTCAGCTCAGTATGGCTGTCATCTTCAGACAGCATGACAGAGAAGGGGAGCTTGACGTGTCCTCCTGCAGCCCTGTCTCAGTGTCTTATGGGGCTGCTGGGTGGAGTTGCTGTGAAAAGACCTCCTCTTCCTGCTTGTCATCTTGATTCTGAAGGAAGTGCTAAGCACTGTGTAATGCAGAGGGGTCAGAGATGCTCCCTGATGTTTCATATGGACAGTTGGTATTGGCCCTGAGATCTGGAGTGGCTGGGCAGGGCAGAGGATTTGGGCTTCAAAAGAAAGCAAGGCAACAAGGTAGACTAGAGAGGAGAGAATTAATATCATGAAATGGATTTGCATGGCGCCATCTTCATATCTGAACTGGAGCTGTCAGGGAGAATGAGATCCAGACTCGCTGCTGTTTTCCAGAGAGGAGCTGTTATGGAACGATTGCTCAGTTAAAGTGATGGCTCCACCTTTGTGCCCCGTGTCTGGCTGATTTCTGCAAGTAGAAAACAGATGCAATCTGGCATGATCTCTTCTCCTCTCCCACTGGCCTTTCATGCCTTTTCTGCAAGCTCTGATTTGCCTTCTTTTGCTTACCTTATTGCTTTCACCCCTTGAGCACCTGTTGGTGTCTTCCTCCCACCCTCAGCTGCCTCTTAGTTCTATCACCTTGCCTTATTTTTCATCCTCGACCATTTCTGGCTCACTCCATTGAGAATAAGTGGTACTTGAACATCTGTCCAGTAGGTGAACTGATGTGTGCGTGTTTGTTGCCTACAATACAGAAAGGGTGTGTATGTTAAACACTTAACTACCTGTGCTTCATCACGCACTACTCCATCCTCTGTTCTGGAACTCGCCTTTTGGGGACTCACAGCACCTCTTCCTTGGCATGACTCTCCTCTGCTGTGCAGAGGAGCAGGAGGGGAAGATGCAGAGCAACTCTGTTGCTTCTTTCTTGCTCTGCTGGAAGTACTCCTGTCCTCCTCCTGCCTTCTGGTCAAAGTCTTTTTCTGGTCAGCCTAATGAACTGGAAAGCAAGAAAGAAGATTTTGCCTTTTGTCCTGACCTTATCAGGGTCTTCAGGGTCACTGAGAGATGTTTCCCCTCATTTCCTTCAGGTGTACAAGAAAGAGCTGGTCTTTACCCAAGCAGGAGGAAGTAAAACAAGGTGGCAGTCTTCTCCTCAGGTCCAGTACATGTCTTATGTATTTTCCTTGCTGTTTCTGACAGGTTGACGAGCCTCGGTCACAGTGCTAGAGACCTGAACCAAGGACCCTGACCAATGCATATTCAGTGCAGCTCGACTTCTTGAGGAGAACAAGTATTTCCCTGAAAGTCTGTCCCCTCAAAGCAGCACACAGGTAAGGCAGACAGTGCTTCTGATGCTCAGGCTCACCTACACTGGATTGAGCAAATGACTTTCCATTCATTTGGCTTAAGAGGGGCTTTGTCACCACTGCCTGCCGTGTCTGTAGGGATGAAACTTTACAATGCATTTACAGCATGGGGAACCTTTCTCAGCAAAAATGTACTTTCAGAGGATCAAGACTGCCCATATGGTTGAGATAAATATAGGTTAAAATCGTGGGAGGAGTATGCTGAAAAAAGAAAAATGTTACATGCAAGTTATTAATAAAGCAATGCTTAGATCTTGTGTTCTAAAATAATTTTGCATGGGAAATACCTTAATTTAAACAGAAAACATTTTAAGAAAAAGGAATAAAGAAATGTGTGTTGTGGAAAAGGGGTTTAGCAAGAAATTAATTTAATAATGTTGTTTTCAACTCAGAAAGTTGTATCAGGTCATCCGTAAGTGAAAAAAAAACAAACACAAATGCCTTGCAGTTCTAATTGCTATGACTCATGGAAACCAGATCTAGAAAAAATGAGGCCCTTTAGTCCAAACTCTTAATCCCTTACTAGTATGTAACATCGTTCCCAGCAGCGTCAACCAGTCTTGATTTAAATGATGGGATTTTCCCTTGTCCCCTTGGGATACTCTTGCACAGACTAATAGAATTAATCTGCTTACTTCTCTTTCAACCCCTGACTGCTGCAGATGCAATTAGTAGTAGGTGATGGGAGGATTCTGTTTCCTAGGCTGTATTATGAAGGCTTAGGGCTGTATTGTGTTAAACCAGACATCAGTTGCAAGTATGTTTGCATGAGTGTGGCTTATCTGTCAGTACTCATTACAGCCCCATAAACGTCTCTGGACTACATTTCTCAGGCTTAGGAGCTTTTCTACAATCGTAATTCGGGATCTGATAAGGCACAGACTAATGTATTTGAATGCCTGTGAGAAAGATAGTGTGATTGGGAACTAAAGTGAAATGCAAAATCATATGCTGCCTGTGCTAGAGACTTGAAGAGGCAATTTACTTCTGTGCTTCTGGAGCATTCTCTGGTCTCTTTGGCTTTTCTCCCAGACAATTTGCTAGGATGAATTGCCTTTTTGCTGTGTGTGGTGCTGCTGGAGGTACCACGACACCTTTCCATCTGTGAATTTCAAGCTTGTCTTAAATGAATGATGTGGGCTTCTTCTAATGTCTACAAAAGACTCCAGTTAAACAATCAGATAAAGTCAAATAAATTTGAGCTGAAAAATCATAGCTGGTTGTATTTAGTTAATACAAAGTAGAGCATCTTTCTGTGACATTTCACCTGTTTTTTTTCTCAGAGTTGGAAAATTTTTTTTAGGGAGAACAGTTAGTTTTTTAAAGCAGATGAATGCTGGAATGCAGATGACCAGGTTACACCTGGATTAAAAACAGGTACAGCAACAGCTGAGTTGTAAAAGTTCCTTGTGTGGACGTACGGATTCATCCACTTCCAAAGTGAATTAAAAACAATGCCCTAATACAGAAAGCAGCTGCAATATAATTGCCACTGGATGTTTGAATGAGGCTTCAATGTGAAATGGAGTCTGTGGGTCCTGGAAAACTGGGCACGTGGCAGCCTTCTTAGATCTGGGCTCTGGCCCCCGGCACTGAAGGAGGAAGTTACAATCCTGTTCCTCCTCCCTCTCAATAAATCCTAGCTCTAACATGCCACGGCTTCTCTGGAGTATTTCTTCAAACAGAAAGCCTAAATATGAATAATCTTAGCCACTGGTCCAGACTTTCATTATCAAGATAAGTTAATTAAGCTTATTAAATTTTGACTAAGTTGCCTGTGTTTGTCAGATACAAAATTCTTAAACACTAAAGATTGCAAAGATTTGATTTGCTCAATGAGTCCTGTGCTAATTTTCCCATTGTTTTTAATCACTTGAAACTCTTTTCCAGTTTGGTGCTTGGCTGATTCATGTGGTTTCGTAATGTACTTTAAAGGATGGGGAGGTGGAGGCTTAAGCCAGGGGTAATGATCCGTAGCACTCAGGATCATCTGTAGCTTATGTTCCCTGTCCCTGCTTTGCCAGTCAAGCTGTATTCTGGTGAAAGTGTCAGTAAGCCCAAGGCAGATAGGCACTGTTTCTCCTCTCCCCTTCGCTTTTTCTTTACCCTGTAAGTTTATCTTGCTGCTCGCTTTTTAAAAGCTTTGCATTAGCTGGGGGGTCGTGAAGTAAAAGGCATGCTTTAAATACAGATGCTGGTGATAGTCCTTTCAAAAGCTGCATTTCTCAAGCTGGGAGCTATTGACCCCTTTNTATATGATTTTTTTCCCCAAGTCTTCTTACTCCACCCCCTGCCAAGCTGGCTATTGTTTGTACCTCCACATGGGATACCAGTTGCCATATAAGGAAAATGGCATAATGTTACATTCTTTCTAAAAATTGATTTCTTACAGTTGCTTTTTCTTCCCCCCTTGCTGAAAGTTGTTCTGTTTTGGTGCAAGCTCTAGGCAAAAGAAAAGTGGTAGCCCAAGTAGCACATGGTGTAGCATCTTGGGCTGTGCAAAAGACTTTGTCTCTGTTATCTCAATTCAGGTGATGAGACAAACCACCAAAATAACAAATGATGAGGTCCAGCTACTATGACAGGAGGAGAGGATGTTGCATTTTCCTGCATCTCGACCTCAGTAATAATGATTAACAATGATGTTTGTTTTCTTGCCTTTTTTTTCTTGCTTAAGAGGATGCTCAGGCCATGGGACAGAGGCACAGAGCACCCCTCTGTGTCCCTTTTCATTCCCAATCTACCTTTTATTCATATATGTTTGCAGCTGAATTGCTGGGTGAGTGGCATGCACCAGTTTGGGCCATCAGCTGCTTCTGCTCGGTTGGATGACCAAGCCCACTGCAGGGGATGACCACAGCCCAATTCTTCCGGCAGGCACATGGAATCGTTGAGCAGCAGTATTATGTGAGCAGCAGTATTTTGGGGGCTGAAGTTCTGTGGGTAGCAGGGGTCAGTCTAAACATGCACGAGCTCAGGAAAAGGACTCCTGAAGTTTGGGATTTTTTCCTGTTGCAACTGTCACTTGATGAACAGAAACTCCCTGCTTTTTTGAAGTAAGTCTGAATTTCAAACACATCCACTTAGCAACTTCTACAAAGGAACAGCTGGAGAAACATGAGCACAAAAAGGCTGAATCCCCTGACTGCAGAAAGCAGAGGCAGAGCCTGGAGTGGGAAAAGCATAGGTTTGGGAGCTGGGAAAAAATAACTTTTGGAGAGGAATGTGTGTTTGTGAGCATAAGGTTTGGTCACTCTTCCTTTTGTATCCTCTTGTAGCCTCTTGAATTGGGATGCAGTTTTTAGTTGTGCTTCTGTGGTTGCCGTCACTTCTGATTCCTTGTGATGCTCTGCTGATTGTCCCCATAAAAATCTGTTCAACAACCGATAATGTTGCAAACTTGTTAAAAATTAAAATAGAAGAACCCCAATTCCTTCTTAGAAAGAAGAAGCAATAAATTTTCAGGTCCATTTACCACAATCATGTCACGATACTCAATCTGTATTATGCTAAGGTCTGATTACAGAAGTGGAAAAAGGGAAAGTACTTTCTATAAACACATTTTTGGGCAGAATATTAATAATTCAATCTTATTATGATGATTATCTATGTGTGCATTGACAACGTACACTTTTTTCTTATGAAAATGTTGAACAGTTTGACAACTTTTAAAGAAACTGCACTTCTGTGAGAATGGAGTAAGAACTTTTTAAAGATTTAGTGGTTTTTATATAAGCCTGTAAATAGAGGCTGCATTGACCAAAAGAATTTAATATAGTACTGAGAAAGTCCTAATTTTCTTTTATTTTTCTTTTGGCTGTGAATTAAATTGTTTGGAGAAGCTGTGCTACTGTCAAATATCTACAAAATTAGTCTCCAAGAGAAAATTCCTCTATGATAAATTGTACTTATACTAGAGATAAAACTGGGGAAGCCTTCTGGGTTTACTCTGGGCTTGAGCTGGCACCAGTACAGCAGGGGAATGGGCTCACATAGCTTTTTCTTCACAAAAAGTTATTTGGTGCCTCCTAAATGCTGCCCACTGTGGTATCAGGAGGAGATATCACAGCGAGTGCTGTGGAACGATGCGATGCCCTGTGGGCTCGGTTCTCAAATTACCAGTGAAGCGGCAAATGACTTTTGACATGTACATGGCTGGCATGGGACGTCTGAGTTAGCCCTGCACAGATAAATGGGATGCAGCTGGCCCAGCATCATCCAAGCTTGTTGTTCCAAGCTCCCTGCAAACTCCCAGGCCACGTGTTTTGGTGGCAGCCTGCTCGCACTGTATCTCTCCCAGGAGCTGCAGTGGCTGACGTTTGCTGCGCGCGGGCTAACGAGGGAGAGAGGAGCGTCAAGGGTGAGTGCCAGGTCAGCCATGCATCCCGAGCACCTTCTCTGAGGAGCAGCGCCTGGGATCTCAGCTGGGATAGCAGGAGGTTTCAGCTCTTCTGCTGCAGGAGGTGCTTGTCAGGCTGTAAGTGGCTGCCGACAATGTGGCACGCGTTTGCCACTTCTGTCTCTAATGGCTCAAATGTCGTAGAGCTGATTCTGCCAGCAGTGGATTGACCCTTTCAGAGGTATTGGAGCTAGTCCTTCTGATGCTCACCGTGGTGCACGTGGGGCACCACTGGTTTGGGCAGGCTGTGCCTGTTTCCCTATGAAGCTGGGAGCTTGTGTAACGTGGAAACGATCATGATGGAGGAGGAAAGAAATTGTCATTAGAAATATATCTCTAACAGTTTCTGTCACTTAGATCTAATGCTACAGAGTAATTTGAAGCTTGTTTGACTAACTTTCTCATGGGTAAAGTGCTTTGTCAAGGGAATATGAGGTTTACCCAATATGACAAGACAGGAAAGCAGAGGTGCCTTTCATTGCTGAGGCACGTTCTGGGTGGAATGGCTGAGATAGAGTGTCTCTGAGAATGGCAGTGAGGGCTTTGCATCCCTTATTTTGAGACCTACAAAACTACATTCACTTTTGATTTGTGCGTTTTGAAAACTATTGTGTGAAGCTGGGGACTTAGTTTAAAAGCTGCTAGAACTGTTCTCTCACTGTAGAGATTTTTCAGGAAACATACATAAGAGGGGTATATGTGCATGTATTTGAAGCTTTCATTCTTGGGATTATGAGTAAGAGCTGGGATCAGTGAAAGGTGATAACTACTAAAATCAGTAATAAGGATAGTATTACCCTCTAAGTAGTGAAGTGGGTTTGGGGAATTTTGCATTCAATTATTAGCTCTGTGCCTAGACTGCATACTGACAGTGGGAAGTACCTTGATTCCTCTCTGCCTTCTTTCCTCATCTATATAAAGATGCTAAAACAGCTGATAAGCTTTTTCTTGTAGGAAATGTACTTTATTTTGTGTAGAAACAAGCTTTGTGGAACTTCGCATTCCTTTTCAGAGAAATCTGATGATGAAAATGTTTTAATTCTTTAACCCTCTCCTCACTTGTAAAACTGCATATAAAAAAATTTCTATGCGTCTTACATTAAAAAGAAAATAAATTGAAAACTAGTTGATTTTTTGAACTTGCAGAGCATGAAAAACGTTATTATTACTACAGAGTGCCCTGACCCATTTTAAAGCTGAAGTTTCTTGCTTGCTTGCATTGATGCATCTATCTAATGCAAAATCTTGAGAGCTCTTTTGAGAGAGGAGCCTACACGTAGGTCAGCTGTTGGCCAGGCTTGTGCACCGTAAAGATAATGATAATCTAATGTCTGGTTTGTCCTTTGTAAGATGACTCATGCTCCGGTTACCTTCTAACAGAGGGGAGTCGCATCCTTGGCAGACATTACGTTTGTTGACAGCTGTTGGCAGATAAGAAAGTAGGAGCTGCCTTGGAAATGCTTGTGCTGGACATTGAGGGCTGTTCTCCTCAGAGGCAAGTGTCAGGAGAGCTGAGGCAGAGAAGACATACAGGCATTTTGTGGCTGGATGAGATGGAGGGGGTTATAATGGCAAAGCTCTGCCTGTATTTTAGCTTCCAGTGTCCAGAGTGTTGGAGGTCTTGAGCTGAACGTGTGACTGTCTGCAGCTGTTCCTTTCCCGAAAACGTGGAGTACAGCACATGTATGAGGGGACCAACACCCCCAGCAGCACGTGCAAATGTAAATATATTTCAGAAGTATGTTTAAGCAACATAAAATTCCTTTCAGAAGTATGTTTAAGCAACATAAAATTCCTTTTTTAATCATCTGTGAAAGGTTTATTTTCAAATGCCCAATCACTAATGAGGTGCTAGTTTTCAGATGGACTTGTAGCACTGTCTTGACATTTTAAAGTATCTAGGAGGTTTAACAGGCTTAGTCCCTCCCTGCAGCATGGCTGAGCCAGCCCCTGAGCCCAGGAGGCTAGGAGGAAGCTTTTCCTGTGAACTGGATTTGTGTAATTGCCACCTTGGACTGCTTCTGGTGCTTTTCCCTGGTGACTGTTAACAACAGGATATGAGAGTTTGTGTCTCTCCAACCCACAGGTTTCCCCTGTTCTGCAGCAGGGTTATCAGGCATTCCTGGGCATTCCTGCCGGGTAGTCCTTACTGGTGCTAGAGACAGAAAGATGGACACCCAGTGCAGTACAGAGGACATGTTTGGCAAGGCAGAATTTGTCACTGACTCCTCAAACTGACCTGGACCATTTATAACATTTCTGGCTGCAAAGCATATCCAAGAGTACATTCCAAGAAAGCTAAAAATAATATCCTCAACTTTAACTTATTTCTCCCACACGGATTCACTTAACCAGAAGGAAAGAGTTTGTTCTTTTTTCCCCCTGATGCTAAATTCTCAGCTCTCAGAATGGAGCTATAAGTTTATCGCAAGTTATTGGCCTGTGAGTTGGATTCATGTATGGCTCACGTTACTGGAAAATATAATTACTTGCCAGGACTGCCTTTGCTTTTCCAGTTCCCTTTCAATTTCTCAGTTCTGTATGTTATCTGGTAGCAGAACTGAAGGCCAAAGTCCTCTGAACTGATTGGAACCAGGAGTTGGCATTCTGCTATTCTGTGTCCTTCTGCCAAAAGCCAGTGTTCAAAGTAAAGACTGTAAGTACAGACTACTCGCATGAGCACAATTTATGGTTGTTTAAAATACCTGAAGATCAGTACAGCAAAGCTCTGATTCTCCTGGAGACTCAGTATGACCACATGGTGGATAAAATTGTGTATATTCCACAAGGCATCTCAGGAAATGGGGATAAGTGATGGTGGCTTCTGAAAAGCAGTGATGAAATGGTTTCTGGGTTGGTTTTTTCTGTTTGTTTTTTTTTTTTTTCCCCCAAGATGTAGTTAGAAAGAACTCATATGCAAAACTCCAAACTAGCTAAATGTAAATCCAGATGTTTAGGACTAGCAATACAAATCCCCAGGGATACTAGATAGTCTTGAGTGTTAGGTGTAACAAAAAAGCTGATCCCAAGCTGCTGCCTGAGATGCTTGGTTGGGGTCTTGGTCTTTTGCTATATCAGTTTTCTATTGATTAGTAGTAATGACAATTGATGAAAAGTCTAGTGTACTGATGGTTCTTTTCCTGTGAATAGAAAATCAGCTGTGCATATCAAGTTTGTGAATCACATCTCTGTAGGAGACAAATTTTATGAAAGACAAAAATTACACAGACTTTTATATCTATTCACAGAGACCATACATCTTCATAAAATCAAGTTAGAATTAAGTAAATAGTTTCAGTCAACTGTAGGGATATATATATATGAAGACATTAAAATATTTACTTCCAGATTTTTAATGCAATATATTTTTTGTTTAGAAATGCTGAAGTTGATCTTTTTAACATCTAAAAATGATACCTACATTTTCCTATAAAAATTAGATCCAAATATTTTATAAAAAGAGGTTTTGTATTGTTTTGTGTGGTGTTTTGTTTGGGGTAGTTGATGTTTTTTAAGTTAGAAAATGTAAAAAAATAAAATTTCATCTTAGATTAAACAAAACTTTGGGGAATTAATGTGAAGAAATACCTTTGTATTTTTTGTTTTAGAAGAAATCTCTACCAGTTCAAACTGAAGCCATTCTTCCCATCTGGTTTGGTTTTTATATTTTTTTTTGTCATCCAAACAACAGAATCTTTTGATCATCTTGCTATGTTCTTTCTAGGTATATTGATGCAGAGTAATTTTTGTTTGCTTGTTTTCTTGTTAATATAAAATTTATTTTTGTGCTCCATTTCTGAAAGAGTATGGGACTTGTCTGGCAGGAAAATGACGATTAAGGCATTACTCTTCCTTCTGCTGCTGAGTTACTTTTGCCACTCCTATTTTCTCATCCACCTCTGAATTACTGAATACTCTCAGCTGCAAGTCAAAGAATAAGGCACGAATGCTCACTGCTATCATTAAGTATTTTCTTTGCTAATTCTCTTTTGTTGTGTCCCAGTGACTTGCAGCTGAGGATTAAAATAACTGCCTTCAGTACTAGCAGCAGGCTCTGTTTGACACCTCCAAAGGGCATTGTTTATCTTCCCTGTATCCCTTGTATTATGCCTGCCCAGGATGAGCAGCACTCTCCTCCCCATCCTAAGCGATTCTGCTACTGAGGAATGTTGGACAGATACCATTATGCAGATAGTAGATGTGCTCCCAGATTTGGGGTGTGAGCTTGATTTAAAGGGGAGGAGAATGGAAGGGAAGGGAATGTTTTTCAGGAGAGACCCTGGCTGTAGTGCTTTGCAGAACAGTTTTAAATACTCTGCTCAGGCAGAGAGGTCTGTGGGCGCAGGCGAGCTGTGCAAATGCTTCCATGCAGCGCTCAGGGCTTCCATCCCAGGCACGTACCTCATTATTGCCACGGGGAAAGGCATTCTGGGAGTAATCAATCAGCATCACTCTGGGTTTCTTCTCCATCAGAGCTCCTCTGATGTGTCTTTCAGTGTTGTTCATTTTGTTTTTAATTTCTGAATGAGGGATCGATTTGCACAAAATAGCACCAGGCAGAAGAGTTGGTTTTGAAATGGGTGAAAGCATCTGACCTATTTCCTCCAAAGCACTTCAATGGGTACTTTAAGTTGACTAAAGAAGACAGTGGTGGTAGTCCTTTGCTAAAGCGTGCTCTGAAGATCCCAGTGGTTTCCTACTGCAAGATTAAGTTGTCCCCTTGGATCTGTGCTGTCTCCTCTGATCTGGAGCACACCTTATCTCAGAAAGGACCCCTGTGCTTCAGCTTTACAGTGGTGCCATATCACTGTCCTGCCCCTTTATCTATCCTTCTTCTGTCCTTCCACTTACCATACTTCCAGATTCTTTGCTGCAACTCTTCTTGCTTTTGCTGAGGCAGTATTGCAAAATGGACATGTTGGGAAGGGAAAAGCTGTAAAAAAGATTTATGTGATTCAAGACGGTCTTTATGTGCGTAAGAATTTTGGGGGAAAAGCTGGTCTGATTTAAATGACAGAAAGCTTTGCCCTTCCTCTATCAGTGGCTGAACTCAGATTGAAATCCAGGACACCTGGTACACAGGTCCCACCTCACCCTTTTGACTTAAGCAAATTGTTGTAAAATTGGTGCACCTGGCTGGGAAGACACACCCTGTAATGCAAAGGATGGGAATTGCATGTCCTGAGTTAATCTCCTTGAAGACATGTGTACAACATGCACTTAGGCCAGTATTTTCTGATGTTCCATGTCATTGCTCACAAGAGGGAAAAGGACTGTACTTATTTTTCCCTAGAGTTCAACTGGAGTTAAGGGAGGTAGTTCTTCACCTCCCTTAATGAGTAACTTCATACTGTGCTGTCTCCTACAATAACAACTGTAAGTGCTGGAAGGAAAATAAGCTATTTGCCAAGACAGTGAGGCTGTAAAAGTTGGTAAGAGAGAAGGAAAAGTATGGGCAGGGAGCTGAGATTACAGCAGGAGTCATGAGAATTCCCAAGCTCTGAAGAGTGCTCCTGATTTTATCTTTTCATCCAGCTCTGGGGGTAGTGTTTAATGTTTCTAGTCACTGTGACTGAAAGTAAAAATCGTGACTGGATAGTTTATTAGTGCTGTGGTGATGAGGAAGGTTAAGCTACCTAATGTGTTTGCTGTGCAGTGTTGTTGTGTCACAAGTTATATTTATGGCTGAGAACCACAAATGCTGACACAGCATCAAGTAAGGTAGGAAAGGGCCATTGGGCCCCCTTTTTCATGCTAGACCAAGGTTTCTTTCAATTAAGCCTGGTTCAGATCAGAGCATCTTCATGCAGCAGTTTGTCATACTTTTTTCTATTCATGACCATTCTTCCCTGTATATCTCACAATTACATAATATCCATATGGCAGCCTGAAGAATTGTTTGGAAGGCAGATGAACACTATAGAAGCTCTATGAGCATATTTCAGTTCTTTGTCAAATAACTTCAGTGGCCTGTGGATTATGTGAGAGTTGAAGATGCTTGGGGACCAGGTTTGTGTCTATAACTTTCTTAGCTCATGGTGTTCTTTGGTCTTTCCTCAAATATGAAATCTCCGTCAGACTGTCTCAGTCTCTGTCAACATCAGCTGAAGCTGGAAACTGAGTGGAACAGTGCATCATGAGTAAACCTGCCCAAGGCACTGTGTATGAAATCTGAATGCCACTGGAGTCTGTGTACACACTCCCACATATCTCCCTGCCCCTAGAAATTTGTCCCTTTACTGATGAAGAACTTCTTGTGAATATAAGGATTGATGAATCACCTGTTCTCAACTGATCTTTTCCTCCCACATGCTACCTCTGAAGCCTGGTGATGTGGGTGCATGTCCATTAATCATGACACTGATAGGTTTTGACTGGCCAAAACGTGGCTCCAGGAATTGAGACTGCTGCCTATAGGCAGCTAGTAAACCTGGAAAATTCCTGCAGTAGGAAGAGGTGTACCTAGGTGAGAACACACAGAGCACTGAGAAAGAAAAGAGAAGGTCACAATAAGTTTTGTACCTTCCCAGTGAGCAGTGCTGGGAAAGCAGGCAGCCTCAGGGAGACCTTGGAACATGCTTTCATTGACAGAAAGTAGCTTGGCAGCTTGTTTTACTCTCTGCCTTTATTCTTTAAAACTGGAAAAGCTCCTTCTATCCCAGACTGCATGAAGTCTGGGGAGGTACCTGTCCCAGCTTCTCCTCTTGTGCATTGCAGAGGTTTGCAGAGCCCCAGGGATGCCTGTTGCCTGGATACAGGGTAGTCCTGCATCTCAGCCCCCCAGCCAGCCCTTCAATAGCAGAGGTTGTGGGGGGAGAGGTGGGCGAAATAATCCCTGTGCACTTGGAAGCAGGAGCACAAAGTCTGCCTGATGCAGCCTGTAAGCTCAGAGCTTCCTTTTACTTTGCTACTGTTAATATTATTTATCATTATTATTGATAGGAGAAAAGTGCAACCCAGCTGCTCAGCACAGAGATCTGAGGGCTCCTGCAGGGCGAAGCGCTTCGTGCCACTTAGCAAACCAGCCATTGTGCTGTCTCTGGCGTAGGCACTTTATTTCACATGCTTGCTCTGAGCCTCCTGCTGCTGCTCACACTACAACTGCTGACAAGTAGCCTTCCTGGCAACACGGAATCAGAGCCTGTGACTTGAGACCTTGTGAGTACAATACGAAGAAGGCACTGACTGCCGAATATTTAAAAATAAATTATTTCGTCTTAAACATGAAAATGCTCTTTGCAGTTCATACACATTGCTGCTTGGTGACAGTGACTGGCCAAGTCATGCATTATTCTTGTGTTCAGAGGGGACTATGCTGACTGTAGGGCAAAAACCTTCTCCTCTCTCCTTTGCTGAGCACATGAATGCTCATCATTAAGAGGATGCCCTGATGTACAGCACATGTGTAAGTAAATGTCTATAAACTTCACTAAGTGGGAGTAGTCAAAAATAATTTTTAAGCTCAGCTTGTTTAAATTTGGGCTATTTCATATTAGAATGCTATGGGTTTTGCTGTATACATTTGTAGAGTATTGTGCTATTTCAAACTGCACTTAGGAACTGTGTCAGTAGTGGTTAATTAACCTTTAGACTGAGAGAGCATGAAAGATCTCAAATAACAGATCAGGGTCCTCTTGCTCAAAGCACAGTCAATTTTCATGACAGAAATACTACCTGATCTAAGAATATGTACATTCAACTTTAATATGTGGAAACAAATTAGTATAATGAAGTGTGTGTGGCAGGGAGATGAACACCTGAGCAAAGCCACATTGAAGATTGGCTCATCTTCATTGCTGAAGGAGGACATCACCAAACTTTGAACTAATATTAAAAGCAAAGCTGTTAGAAGTCTGAAAACGTGAAGGGTTTCAAGACAAAGAATAGAAAGTCAGGGAACGTGGAGCAATTTTTCCTAGGTCTTTAGAAAATCTTATTTATGAAGGTATTTGCATCTCTGCAAAATGAATGCAAATGATTGACGACACAAGTGTATTGTTCTGAGGTTGCAGTTCACACTTTGTTTCTATTTCCACACATATGAAGAGTGTCAGAGGATGAGAGATGGGGCTCACTGAGACTCCTTGTGAGGTGACTGTTGAAAGGCTGGGCTGAAGGTGAATCTGCTTTGTCTTGGCTCTGTGTGTATGTGTGTGTATAAATATATACATATACATACATATATATGTATGAAAATATGCACAAAAAGCCACTGATTGTCAGTAAATAACTATTCACAGAAGTCTTGTATCTATTGTAAGTAGAAATGACAAAACCTTTTCTCTCTACTGAAGGTGAAGGCTAGACATTAAATTGCTATACTTTGGTATGTGGGTTTTGTCACATAAATTGTTTATTGCTCTCTTCCTCCTGTCTTCATAAATAAATTTGTTAGGTGTTTTACCAGATTATTTACTTAGGTAAACCAAGTATATGCTAACCAGGGGTATCAATAAAATTCCATCTCCTAATCAAATTTTAGTATTAATATCCCAGCAACCCATTGGATTAAGCACTTTACACCATATAAATTTCCCTGTTTAAAACAGAAACCACACCCCCCTTTCTCTTCCCTGATTTCTTTCTTTATTAGAGAAAATATGTAAAAGGCCTTTGTAATTTCTGGAAAATTGAAATGGAAGGAATAAATGTTCACTCTGGTCCCTGCTGAAATGGAGAGTGGAGTAACATTTTTGGGAACCATGTTATTATCAATGAACTTGAAAAGACAGTGACCAGAATGGAGATTGAAATTCTTATCTCTGTACGTAGATCTGTGTGAATGACAAGGCTGGGCTGAGCATCAGTTTTGTTGAGAGTGTAAAGAACTATCACTACTCAACAACCTCTACCAGGGAAAAAGAAACCCCGTAGCTCACAACATATAGGAGGACAAATAGCTGTGGAACTGCAAGAAATTCTGATTGAAAAACTGTTTGAAAGTTCTAAACCAGACTTAGATATGCCACACCACCTCTTCTTCCAGCCAAGTGATAGTAGTAACTGGAATAGAAATTAAATTGAACATGTGCAGTATTAAAAAAACCCAAACAAACTCAAAACCAAAACGAAACAGAAATAAAAAAAACCCAAACCTGATTTCAAGTTTTATTTTAAATAAATGTTGGCAGGTTTTTTTCCCACAGCACAGGCAGGCAGGTCCAAAATCTATAAAAACTTGGAGTTTAGTCTAAGATTTTTGTTTAATGAATCCACAGGTACAATCTCCACTAAAGAGTTTACCATTGCATTGAACTTTAAATCCTTTGGACAACTAAAAATATGAAATTTTTAAGGCAGCACCAAAAGAAGCATAATTATTTTTCTGAGATTGAACAATTGACCCCTCCTAAATTTGGCACCATCCAAAATTGAGAACTTAAACTAATGAAAGGGAAATGGTACAGGATTAGTAAACTGCTGTCTTTCTCTCCAGCTGTGGTACATCAAAGACGTATAAACCTTCATGTTCTGTTGCTTTATTGAAAATTCTCTCGTGTCCTTCTGAGTGATGTGGAAGGGATGCGACGTTACAGCTGTGTTTTGACAGAGCCTCAGTGCGTTTTGTTGGTCTTTCATGACACTGCAGAAGTTTCTTCTGTCCCTCATTGATTTTTATTGTTGTTCTTTTGAGACAATTTGCCTGAAAACAAAAGGTCTTGGTTGCCTTCAGTGTGACTTCTGTGATGATGATGAGTTTGCAGCAGAGATATCATGTGCATACATTTGGAGTTGGCTTAACTGAATTAATTTTTTTAAATGACTATGACAATGTATCAGCCTATCAGAACCAAAGTCACCCTCAAACAACTGATTAGAGGAAAATAATTAGGATTGAATGATAAATTTAGATTCATCTGCAATTTACAGGAGTGTTTGTTTAAAGAAGAGCCAACAAAAAGAATCTTGGCTCTGAGGATCACCAGGAAAAAGCCTCTTTATATATTACGGCCATGTAGCAACCAGCTCCAGAGATGAATTGCTGGAAGTGGCATGTCTGATTTATTGCCTACTGCAGCTTTGAGAGTGTTTGCGAACTGAAGTGTTATGGTTAGGATGATTATAATTGGTGTTTATTTTATTTTAGAGAGAGGAAGAAAATAAATATATTTTTGTGGCTCCTGGATGTCGATGACTTCTATGGCTGCTTTTGGTTCTTAAGCCAGCCTGGGCTGCTGGCTGTGACGTGCCCTTTCCCTGCAAAGGGACCTGAGGCTGGTCAGTGGGAGGAGAGCCCCAGCACGCACCCCGTGGCAGTGGGACAGCAAAGGGGTTGCACAGACATGGGACTTTGCCAGAGACGGGTAGATCTGGTAGGGCAAAAAATTACACTGTTACCCTGGTGTGAAGTTCTGAGGGGATAGTTGGGCTCCATGCCCGTGGAGAAATTTTCTGCTTTTTCTGGTACATCAATAGGTCTGCAGCTGGTTTTGTTTTCACCTCTTATAGCATGGATTTGTCAGTGCATTGGAATTGAAGAGTAACTCTCAATGTCTGGTCAGAGTGGTCTGTAGAAGATGCTAAGATCTAACAAGTTAGTTCCTTTATATACTATTCACTGTATTACTATTGTTCATCCTAAATTCCCCAAATGCCTCCCAACTTGTACACAATGGAATTCCAAGTGGCCTTTTGAGCAATGGCAATGCCAGACTTGAAAGACAAGGAACTTTAATCTGTGTAGTACATTGCAACATCTTTGAGTTAGGGTTGTGCAGAAAAGGTGTGTTCTGTTTCATCTAATTTTAGGTCAATAGCCTGGCTAGTAGGTTGCTTGTGTTCCCTTGTGAGAACTGGGAAGACCAGGAATGTCAGCCTGAATCTTCTGTCCCACATTAATGCCCCACTGACCACACTTCTGGCTAGTTCAGTCTATCTTGTGATGATTAGAAGTTCCATCCTAGATTCACAAAATACCTGGGTTTGAGTTTTAAAACAAATTCAAGCAGTAAATGTCTCTTTCCAAACTGGAAGAAATTCTCAGCTCAGACTTAGGTTTCATCTGGAAGATGCAACACACTCTCAGGAAGTCCATGATATTCCATCATGCAGAATGATAGGTGAAAGTGAGTTGGCATCAGAATGCAAAAAACAAAGATTTCAAGCTAGAAAATACATCTCAGAGCTCATGTTTTCAGCTTCTGGCTAAGCTGTCTTCAGAAAATATTCAGTTCAAACATTTTTCTATTGTTTCTGTTTGTGCTGAGAAAAAAGAAAAAAAAAATCCAGTGAGAGTGAATTCCTTCAGACATGATTCATCTCTTTGTGCTACCTGTATTGCCAGTGTGGGTTTGTGCTTTGCGGAGACCTGGATAAAATTAACTGGATATCCAACACAACGTTGGATGAGAGAACGTTCATTCAATGATTCAGAGAATGTTCTCACTAAGTTAAGCAATTATGAAGAGATTATTACTTAATAATCAGTGATATCCTATCACTGTTCTTGGCTGATCCCCTCATGCTCCCTATTTTAATATCCTTCTTGTCCTGCTGGCAAGATGCTGAAGCAGCACCAGCCGTCCAGTTAAAATACAGAGTAGTCAGATGTTTCAATCAACTCAGATTTCCTTGAACACTTACTCAACATTCATTGCAACTCTTATAAAAGTGTCTAGACAAGTCATTGCTTAGGATTTCAGCTCATTTTGTAGCTGCTGCTTTACAACACCCTGATTTTAAAATGCATTTTTACAAGTGTTACTTTACTGACTACATTTTCTTTTTCACTGTGCATTTCTAAATGCCAAGAGTACCAGCAGGCTGGAAAAGGGACCAGTGTTGTAACAGGTAATACAGAGCCATTCTTGCCATTCTGCATTCTTGCATTCTGGCCATTCTTGGTTCTGTTACTGTTAAATATATTTCCTCTGTTTTGGGTGATTGTGAGAAAGAGCATATCATGAATATTCAAAATATATCAAAAGTAACTCATTATTTGGTAAGAAGCATTCTGTGTTTGGTCAGATTGCCTACAGCTAAAATATTTGCTGGTCCTACAGCTCTGGAAAAGAATACTCTATGTTCCTTTTCTGAGAAAAGTTGTGTGGATACAGCAAAGTACCTCCGGTAAATCAGACCCGGCCAAGAGAATTGGAAGGTTTTTACCCTACAAACACTTTCCTCTTTCACAAAGCTTCTTAGTCTGAGGATCCAGCAGTGAAGTGGGTGCTTCAATGCAGGTCGTGGGTGTGTTGTCAGAGGAGACAGGGTGAAATGTGGAACCAGGAGAGGAGGGATGTGGTACATGGACTGAGTGCCACAAAAAGAGCAATGTGAGTGTGTCCAGAGTGGGACCCATCCTGGGGATTGTGTGAGATCTTCCCTTTGTTAGAAAGGCTGAGAAAGGAATGGCAAAGGGGGATGCATCAGAAGTGTAGCTGGCTCTGACCCACTCGCAGAGACCCAGCATGCCTCAGATAGTGCCTTCTGTGCTCCATATCCCCTGCTTTCATGAACACTAACTGCCCCATGCTCCCCCCACAAACTTATGAAGAAAAATGGAGGAGCAAAGTTATTTTTTTAAAGTCTAGTTCTGAGTGGAGCTGCATTAATAAGCCTGCATGCCTAGTAGAAGAAAACCCTCCTTAAACATGATGAAAAATAAATCCCCCTGAGTCCTCAGTATCCTGCTTGAGTCACTAATTCCCTAGGGCAGAAAACAAAGCAGACAAAAAAAGTTTGTTTTCACACAGCAAAGCCAAAACATCTCCAGTTCTGATTTAAAACAAGTCGTGAGAGCCGTCTCTTCTTCATTGTGAAATGGGGCCAGTATAGGTGAGTTGATAAATATACAAATTTACTTTTTTCCTCACCCTATTGAGAGCACCTATTCCTTTCTGTGGGACTCATGTCTGCATGTGTTTTGTTCCTGGAGCTGCCCCAAAGCACACAAGGACCAGTGACTGCGAGCACTGGGGCACAGGGAGGGTTCAGATGCCTGAGTCACATTTTCCACAAGCACAGCTCCTTGTCTGGCTCCAACAGCCAGCTCCAGTGGGACGTTGTCCTGGTTCTTCCGACCTTCCTGGCTGCCTGCACAGGTTGCCCCATCACTCCTCTTCTGATGCCTTCTGCCTCTTTGAGACATCCCTGGCAAAGACTTCAATGTCCTAATGTTTCTACACATAGTATCTGCAGCTTGTGAGGGAAACAGCAGAGTATTCCCCTGGCTCCCTGAGGCTTTATAAATACATTCCTAACTAAAGGCAGTTTATAAATCTACTCAGCCAAAGAATTGCACATGTTTGATGTATATTCTCCACTTATGCTGGGATAGGAGAGCAGAGACAGAGAGTGAGACTTTGTGCTAGCAAATAACCCCTGGCTGGAAGCAATCTGCTAACACTTTTTCCATGAACTACTGCTCAGGACTTGACCCAGAAGCACAATAGAAGTTGCATTATTATAGCTGTTCTGATTATGGCTGATAATTGTTCTGTTCTCATTTACAAACGTAATGGTTTGTTAATAATGTCTGATTTGGGAATACAGTATAGTCTATCAACCAAAGGTGGCATAGTGGCATTAATAAGGGTAATTGAGGTGTTTCTATGATCTGTTTGCTCTTTCGTTTTAATTACTTATCTTATTAAGATAAGTAATTAAAAATTACTTAATATATGATAGAAATAATATTGCTTCCCTGTGAAGCCTGGGCATCTTGAAGGAAAAATGGACGTGTCAGTCTGCATTGTTGGTACGTTGTTGGAATATCTTTAGTGCAGTGAGCATACGGACATGAACCAGCCTAATATGTGTCAGGTATTGTGTCTGCATTTATATTTCGTATAAATAACAGCATGTGCTGTTACTTACGGCTGCACATGTCTCTTGTTGCAAGACTGGGTGTGTAAGGCTGTCTGGGACCCGTGCAATTGATTAAGGAGCCGTTACAGGAGGAAGTGGAAACGAGAGACAGACAGGCTGCTGAGTATTTAAACCTGGAGAAGAACCTTGGCATTTCATCTTCTATCAAGATTTGCCTGTAACTACTATTAACATTAATTATGCAGATACTTAGTGAACACCCTGTTAGCCCTAATTAGAGCTAATGGGAGATATGTGTGGATGTTAACAGGACAAGAGACAACCAAGCTTCCATTTCTAAGGTTAAATATTCAGTAGCTCCCTCTTAGACATAACCAACATCCTATAATCATGCAGTCAGACTCATCCAAAAGCAGAACAGTTCCTCTTGTCTTTTATTTTCTCTCTCTCCAATTACGGCCACCTTACACTATTTTTGCTTAAATTAAAGAGCAAACAACAATGTGGCAGTGACCTCAGTGACCTTTATTAATGTAATTATGCTACCTCTCCTCTATTCATAGTGCACCTCAGAATCAGTCTTTATTAGCAAACCATTTGCTGTCCTTTTTACTGTTCTTTTAATGAATGCCAGTAGAGTCATTTAAGTGGAGCTGAAAGGACTTTGGCTTTGTTCTGAACAGAGGCCTTGAGACAAAGAGCTCAGGGCCTAAGTGCTTGAGTAGGTCATGTAATATCTAAGGTCTGTAAAGCTCCTATCACTGTGCTATTGTTTGAAGCTGTAAACACAAAAAAGACCTTCCCCTTGCACCCGGTATCTTTGGTATTTTGAAAACCAGTGTCGCTGAAGAATAGAGGCTGCAAAATATAGAGGTTGTCTTATTACCCTGCTGTTGTGAATGATGGCACTTCCCTGCCGCTAACCTCCGCCCAGCAGGTCAGTGTCCTCATGGAAACTGTCTTTTCAGGACTGTAACTTTTTCAGGACTGACTTTTCAGAAACCTGTAACCCTCCTTGAGAGCCCTGATCCTGACCTGGGTGGTGTCACACTCATTAGGGTAGGGTGTGCTCCTCTGCGGTCCATTTCCTTTGCCATGGACAAATGTGGTGATCTCAGGTAGTGGACTGGGCAAAAAGTGCATTTTTTTCCCAGACAATCTATTACGTAGTTCTGGGGTTGCCAGTGCAGTGCCCCCTTGAATACTGCATAGTTGCAATCCTATTACCTACAACCTGTAGCTCCCAGGTGCTTGTTGGCTGGAGCCATCTAGGAAGAAGTTTCTATCACTAGATTGCCTGAAAATGCTATCAACTGATTTGGAAAATAACATTAGAGCTTTGAGAAGAGAAAGGATAAGTTGTGGTGTGTCTTTAACAAAAACAATACCTGGCATATTGCATAATACTAAAAATAAACACAAAACTATGTACATACCTCTCTCCTTCTGAACTACAGACTCAACATTTCTCAGTCAACCTGTAAAAATGCCAGTGGATGCCTTCCTACAGGATGGTGCCCTATAAAAGGTACATTGAATAGATGCAGTGCAAGACATCCTGAGCATGCTTTGGAAGTTCCTTTGGAAGTTCTCTCTTTACAACGTCACTTGGGTTTCAGTAGAGCTTCATTTTCTAAGGAAACGTGTCACAGGTGTTAATGGGTGCAGTGTGTTCTTTTAAGAGAAAAGTCATAAAGCAGCGTTACCCCAGCTTTCCCGTTTGGTGGCTTTCTCATTTTTCCTGAAGCAGTTCCAAGCATAAGCACATCTGTGTTTGGCCCAGGAGTCACATTTGCCCCTTTGCAGAAAGTGCCCATTGTGAGTGCTGGGGCTCATCTGGGGGTGGGACAAGGCACTGGACCTCTGAGACTGAGTGGGAAATTGGTCTCCACTCATGTTCATGTGGAGGATGAGCTGGGGAAAGGTTGGTAGACTTTAATTTTAGCTATTGTTTGGTGTATTTTCATAATGTTTCTATCAGTTTTTCCAATTGTGTAGTTACAAGAGCCTGTTTCATTTTGTGTTGGCCACAGAATCTATTCAGCTTTGTAAATAATACTAATTTCTTTAATACATAAAGAGATACATTCACAGGTCAGATCTACATGGACCTTTTTTTAGTGGCCATGTAAAGCCTAAAGTGCCTGTATTTAAAACAGTGGAGCAAAAAGTCTTTGGTAAAAGGCTGATGGTATTTTTCTTCAGGGTTTGGAGTAAGCTTATTGATTTAGGAGCTCTTGTACATTGTATGAAGTGGACAGGTGCTAAGAAACCTTGTCCTATGTTATGCAGGGCTGTTAACTGAACTCTTAGTTGCACAGTTAAAGTAGCAATATCCCCTACTACAATATGGCTTAGTCCAGTTTTTGGGAAAGAACAATTTTTTTTCTGATGTACCTCCATTTATATCTTTTAACAAAAAGAATAGATAGATCATCTTTAAAAAGGAGAAAAGCACCCACATTATAAAGTTTCTACTAAATTGCTCACTAAGCCTTCAGGTACAGTAGGAAAGAAACTGATGCTGTAAAGGGAACAGAGTCATGACATATCATTTTATTTCAGCTAGAAAAATGTGTCCTTGCTTGGAGCAGAAGCTGTTTCCCTGATGAGGCCATGGTCTGCTTGTGTGGTTGGGAAAATGAAACACAGTCTGACTGGAGATATTGTCAAACCCATCGAGGTTAAGCACCCTTTGCCCCTGGCGAATTCCCTTGTTTATATGAGTCACTACAGCTAGGCTGTAAAATGCCTCCAAGCAAAGCTGGGGTAAAAACCACAGGTGGTAACTTAAAGCTGCCTTCATGAACTAAATCCTGCACTTTCATTCCTTAAAAAAACTGGATGTGTGAAGTAAATTCCTCCCTATCTTGCCTATGACTCACATAAATATATCATACATCTTGAAGCAGATATTTGAAGTCTTCAGCCAATAAGCATATAATAACCAATAGGCAACCTTGCACATCTGTGCCTTAATTAAAATCAGTTTATATTGCAGGTTAATAGCTTATACCATGGCCACCGGTGTGATCAATTTTTTATTATTAAATGGCTGAATGAGATCTGACATTACAGGAATATCCCATCCTAGAATGATTTTTTTTAAAATCTCTGGACCAAATAATGGTCCAGTTGAAAGGACTAATTTCAGATTCACTGAGCCAATAGCAAAGTTTAAGTAGTGAGAAAATCATTATTCTGGGTGTTTGGTATAGATTTAGCAGTATTTCATTGATTTACAGAAATGAATTCCCTGGGTTGGTACTGATAGACTGTAGTTATCTGGTCACCTCTGACTACGATTTTTTATCAGAAAGATAGCCTGGCTTTTACTCCAAAATGCTTTGGAGACACCTAATTCATTTGTAATCTTCCCAGGATAGAAGGAAAAGCAGCAGACAAGTATTAGCTGAGACACCTATGCAGTGTGACCCTGGCATAATGGCAAGATAGCATATTACATGAGATGTCATCTCACTAAAAAATGAATTTTAGGAGCTGGCATTTCATACAGGATATGTAAAGTGCTTAAATGGGAGCTTACTTGGCACTAGCTTTTTTTCTCTCATTCTTTTTGACTCACAGATTTGTTTGGATGCTTCTGAGCGAAATCAGATTTTCTAAATGACAACTCCTATGCAAAAATCAGAAGACAAAAAAGATTAATATGGAATGAGGTATATGGTGCAGCTAACAGTGTCAACACCGTGCATTGCAGAAGAGAGGGAAACTTAGGAAATAAAATAGAGCCTCTCAAAATTTGAAGCAGTGGAATGGATGAGGAAGAGAAATACAGACAAGCCCCTACTTGGAGGAGAGGAGGGGGGATGGTTCAATCAGGGCAAGGTGAGCCAATGCTTGTTTCAGCAGCTGCAAAACTTTGGGGGAAGGCTGAACATCTCTGTGTGCTCACTCTTCTGGGGTTCAAGGGGCTGACAGGGGAGAACTTGGCTCTGCTGATGAGGTGTGCTCAGCTCCAATGAGTTGCTGCATTTAAACAGCAAAACTGGTGAAGGACAAACCGAGTCAAAGCTATTCTGCAGGGTTTTCCACAGTGGGCCAGCATCATCACCTGCTTTCCCCTTGCCCATAGGGAGTGTGCAGGCTCGGAAAAGGAGCACAGCCTATCGAAATGATAGATCCCTAAGCACATCTCCTACCCCTCATGTTTCTCTGTGCATCTCTGGTACTTCATCTTCCATCTCATCAGAGTCACACTGCACTCGCCTCTGGAGCACCTGGGTGCACAGCTTGAAGGGATGGACGTCAAGTATGGGCTCTGAGCTGGAGGAGGCTGGTGCAAATAAACAGAAACAGAAATACTGGAAGGCAAATTTACATGAATGCATCCTGTGTCCAGATTAATGTGCTTCATCCAAAACTTATAAGAATAAACCTATTTTTCCAAGTCATGCAAGTAGGTGATCCTTTACTGGGGGAAGTTTTGCACTGCAGCTTTTCTGCTACGAGTATGAGATTATTGGAAATAATGCTTCAAATTCCTGATTGACACTGTGCTGACTGGAAAGCTTTAGTTCCTGAGGCACTTCCGAAGGAACTACATTTTTCAAAAATGTCCCAACATCCAGTCCCCATGCCTTATTAGCAACTGGGGCTTCCAGGATACTGACCCTTGATCCCAAATGCCCTGAAGACTCTCACATCTCTGCCAGCCCCCCAGAAGAGCTGGACATTCACACTGTTGTCAATGGGGAGCAGCAGGGAGGGGGGTGTGTGGGCTGTGGTGCTGAACGTGGAGTTTCAAAGCGCATTGAGTTGGCAGTGGCCCTTCTGATTGTTACCAGGATGCTCTTCCCCTCCAGTGCACAACCCCTGTGATCCAGCCTCTCACTGTCTGGGGGCCCTGGTGGTGCTGGTTGATGGGAGAACTCAGCTGTGCTGTGGACACTGTCCACTTTTGAGATTACAAAGCTGTCTGTGTCTTCATCAGAAGATCGTTGACTTGGGATTCTCCTAGTGAGAAATTTCCTGGTATGAACATGTGGGAGAAGCTTAAAGGGTTGTCTGTTTGAGGGCTCCAGGAGACATTTTTGGAGATATCAGCTCTAAATGGATATTTCTATGGTTTTGAGCACATTGTTGAGAAGAATGTGGAGTACAAACCATCTGACATTTTTTGGTCCATATGAAAGACCCCACCTGCAGTTTTTGTACTTGAACAGTTTTAAAAATTACTGGCAGTCACTCAAAATACTTTTTTTCATCTAAAAATGACAATATTTTGAACACTGTCTTCTGGGTACATTTTTTCCTGTTTTCAGTACAGGCAGCCTGGCACACTCATAGGATGCTGAACTAAATCTCTGGAACTCCATGGGTGCCAGATAAGTGTTGCTGTTAATTTTATTAAATACAGGGGTGGGGAAGGATGATGAACACCAGCTTGAAATTACCTCCTAATGTCTATGAGTTTCTGTTAGAGATGTTAGCAGAACTGGAACTATAAAAGTGGTTTGAGCACTAGACAGGAGACCACAGAAGCTGCCCAGGACACTTGCTGGGTATCCTGGAGCAAAGCCACATCAGCTTTATAAAGGACACAGCTCCATAAAGGGCTTTCAGACTAATGTGGAAAGCAATCTAAGGTTTAAATGGTGTTAATGTTCTAATGCAAGGTGGTTTGTGCATCAGACACGAGGAATGGTAACCACAAATCTTGTAATGAAATTTGTCATAAAATTTGTTGTCAAATGTATTTTCATGGCAAGACTCCACAGTGTTTTCAGAAAGATTCTTCTCCCCTTGCTGACAGCAAGGATGGGAGAAGAAACTGTTAAATGCTGTGTTTCTTGAGACAACTTTTCTTATCCTTAATGCAGAGCAACTCTGCAGCCTAACTGGGAGATTTTTGTCCCCAAAGGGTTGTCTCTCCATGCTCAAGATAGCTTGAACATCCTGTTGTTTCTTATATTTTCTCAGCCTTAATCTGGGCTGCTTTGGCTCTTTGCTCTGCAAAACTCATTTTGGTATTTTAAAATAGGGGGTTTTAGCCGAAATGCAGCATTTCTCTCAAATTGCATGCTGATCAAGAAAAGAGACATAGAAAAGAGACATAGCAAAATGTGGGTATAGTGAGCTCCAGCCACTGAAAACTGGTGTGATTTTGCATTCAGAATTCAGTCCAGTCCTGACTGATGTGGAAGTTAGCCTGTGGAATCCTGTTCCTCATAAGAGATCTGTTTTTGTTGTCCTCCCTAAGAAGGTTGCCTGAACTTTCAAAATCAGAATTGCCAGGTTGGGTCAGATTGTATTTGTACTTCTTTTGGGTGGGAAGAGGAAGGTACTCATCAGTCCATCTACAAATTGTTTTTTGTACTGATTTAAGGCCACGGGATCAGCTTGTGCCTTCATCATTCACTGATGCATTTGTAATTATTCCAGCCCTTCTGATATGAATTAGAAAAGGTTTCGTGTCTTTAGTTTCTAAGTCCTGACTTCCTGTGGGTAAAATAGACGTGAAGGCTGCGTAAAGCCACCAGAGTATTTCCAGACTTAAATTTGCTGCTTCAGTTTTGAGAGAGTCCCTAGGATGCCCTGTGAGTGCATGCCAATTTTTATGTGTATGTATGATTGATGGTGCTCCAGGTTTTGCCCCAGGCTATAGCCAGGCCTCTTGCAAGCAATGCTGGCAGTGAAGTTTCCAGTGCTGCTCTAATGTATTATTTAGATCACAATAGAGCTAAAAACCTACTTCACAATCAGAGACACAATCCTTTCCCCCCAAAGCTCACAAACCTTAAAACAAAGACTGCCTGGGGAGACTCTCTGGCACTGTATTAAATATCCTTGACGAGAAAAGGTTTCTTACAATTGTGGCCTTCCTAATAGGCACTGTGGGTAGTATCAACACAAAGATATCTGTATTACATGGTTTGACCTGCTTTAACCTCAGCCAGTCTCCTGGAGATTTAGAAAATATCTGTTCCATACAAAGGTCTTGGCTTTCAGGCGAAGTAGAAGCGGTTTGTTTAGAGTCCCAGGTTTGTGAGAGGAGTTGTTATACTTTTTGCAGGTGAAAGTCACCCCACTGAGGCTGTCTGAAAGCCTCTGGATCCATGTCATCAGCACGTAAGCTGCTGATTTTGTTTGCAAAACTAAATTACTCCCCAAGTCTCTCCACTTAAGACTTCTACAGATACACTGCTCAGGGAATAGGATATTTTGGGAAAGAGGGTATACTGTTCACAGTGTTTCCTTTAGGGGAAGAAAGGTATGGTCTTTTTCCTGTTGTGGAATGCCTGAACAAATCTTAATGAAAACTAGAACCCCAATGTTGCAGGTGTTTACATCCTTTAATTCCCCCTCCCCTGTCCCCCCTTGGAGAAGTTTAAGTCTGTCAGCAATATAAGTGGCATTTAGATCAACCTCTGAGCAGTTAAGTGGTAAGGAGATTTCTGTAAGGTTATTTGGATCCCCTCCTGCATGTGGAAGGATGAGTTTATGGAGGGGGAAGTGTTTTAGGTGGCGATGGAAGCGAATTCCCCCATACTGGCACCTCAGCAATGCAAAGCTCCTGCCTCCTCAGGTCTCCCCAACATACGTTCCCCTTGTTGCCCAGTTTTCCTGCAGTGTGAAACCTCCAGACCCCAGAGTGGGTGTGCAGCCACGTGTGGGGGCTGTGTGACCCACCCCATGCTGGTGGCAGGGCCGTGGTGGGTGCAGCAGGACGGCTCCTCCGCGAGAGCCGCGCGGGGCTGTCCCTGCTGCGTCACAAACGCAGGTGAGGTGTCAGCGGAGGAAGTTTAATTAGGCACCTTTTATTTCTTAATTTCTGCAAGAGCTGAAGCCGCTTGCCTGGGCTGAATGGCTGCCAGGCTCCCTGTGTCTGATGCTGGGAGAGGTGGCTGTGTTGCTATGGCACTGGAGGTGTCTCCAGACCCCACTGCTCTGGCAGCTGAGCCGGCTCCCAGCAGCATGTCCTAATTGCGGCTGTGCAGCAACAAAACAAATATTCGGAGATTTCCATAAAGGCTGTAATCAAAGGAGCATCCCTTGCTTTTTAATATGTGCTGAATGGGTTCATTTGTAAGCTTATTACGACTTCAGAGAGAGGAGCTATTAGGATGATCATTAGCTGCCTGTGCAAATAACAAGGAAAACCGTGGCATGTTCCAGAATAACCCCCTTTTAAAGGTCTGCACTTTCAAATGCATTAACAATAACCAGCTATGCTGTCTTTCATGTTTCCCATGCCACGACTAAGGACAAAAGAGAAAGGAGAAGGGGACAGTGAACTGCATGCTTTCAAAATAAGTTCAGATGGAGAGAAAAATGAGGCGTTAAGAGAGCAGCAAACTCACTAGCATGACATTGTGTGTATTGATGCAGTATCTGTTATCCATTGGGAAAGCAAAAGCAGCTGGGAGCCAGCCTTCGAGTCTTGGCTCATATCTCACTTAGTCCCTCCACTCCTGTCATCTACGTATGAATTGTGCTTGGGGTCTTTTGTCTCCTGGAACCTGATGGTTGCTGGAGCACTTAGATTATATGTCTTTTGGAGGAAGAGAGTACATTTAGAAACACGTATGCCAAGATTATGGGATTTATTAACTCTCATTTATTTTCCCACAGAACATCTGAAGCCCTCTTGTGGGCTGTGGCCATGGTTCTCTCTCTTAATCTGAAATCAAAAATACATGTAGCAAAAGATGTTGAATGGTTGGGTGTTCATATCTTAATTGGGACAGGTGTGGTTTAGATAGTCACATTTACCTTTCAAACCACATTAGCTGCAATTTTGTGTGTTAGAGTAAGTTAAAGGTGCTGATTACAGTGAAACTCAGTTTAGATTTGCACATGAAATATTTATGAGATGTGTATCAGTTTGACTATAAGCAGGGTAACTTAGACTTCATGTCTGCCTCTCTTCCCTAGGCCATTTCTCGTGTCTTTTGATGCTTTCAAGTTTTCCTGCACATATCATACCTATAGCTTGTGAAATTTATATATTTCCTATAATATCCTGTTGTGTTTGGAATCCATAACATTTTGGGATGCATTATTATTATTCCCATTAAAAACATTTAACAGATGACCAGAAGCAGATAAATAATGTCACTTCTCAAATTTCCAAAAATATTATTTTCTGGGTTATTTAGTATTACTGAGATCTCCATTTAAGATCTGCTTTTCTTACAGGCTCTTCTTCTAACCTTTGCTTTCCTAGACTGACTAAACCTGACTAAACTGACTGTTTTGTTTTTATATTTGTGTAGGATGTTGTCTTGAACAGAGAATTTGCTAGTTGTCTGGGATTTGGGGGGTTCTGTCTGGTTTTGGTTTGGTGGGGTTATTGTTTGTTGGTTTGTGTCTTTTTGTTGTTGTTTTCTTTTCTTTTTTTTTTTTTTTTCTGTTCAATAGTTAATGCATTCAAAGTTCTGTATGGGATTTCTTTTTAAAAAGGAATTAGAGTTATTACTTCCCCAATTAAATGATCTAAATAGTGGGTTAGTT
Source organism: Tichodroma muraria (assembly GCA_013390105.1). Taxonomy (NCBI): domain Eukaryota; kingdom Metazoa; phylum Chordata; class Aves; order Passeriformes; family Sittidae; genus Tichodroma; species Tichodroma muraria. The sequence continues at coordinate 124,827 of WAAG01058282.1, read as the reverse complement.
TTTCCACACCTCTGCCTTATGAGAAAACATGGAGAACGAACACAACAAAAAGAAGTTAACCTATTGATCTACAACTCCATTCTGCATTGGAACAGATTATACAAGCAGAGATTTCAAATTCCCTTTCCCATGGACCCTTGCCTCTGCCTCTGGTGAGACAATCACGGCTTCTTTTTCTTGCTAAGGACATCAACATCGTCATCTTTTTGACAGGACAAAACCCTGTGGCTTATAGTAATCCCTTTTGGTAACATCCTTACCTTAAAATAATTTTTCTCCTCTGCCTTGTTTCCCTGAAGCCCACAAAGTATCAGGAAAATTCTTAATATTGAAAATCATGGTCTGAGGAGGACAAGGTTGCCACAGCAACTGTCCAGTGTTTCTGAGATTTATTCCTGCATCTCTCAGAACTGTCACGAATGCCACAAACTGCTAAGGCACTTGCTGCAAACAAAGCAGGGCTCTAGGAAGAGAGACCAGAAAAGAGCACTGAGGAGCCAGTTGTTGTAAAGGTGGGATGTGTTAGGCTCAGGGGAAAAAGTGGCAGGCATTTAGACTTCGTGTTAAATCCCCTCAGCGTCTGGAATGCCATGCAAGCGTATGGAGTGTTCCAACATGCGACGGTATCTGACATGACAGTGGATAATGTCACTTGGCTTGCGTTGCAACTCCATGATCCACTCAGGAGGGTGACATTTATTCCATCCTGAGGGGAAATACTTTCAGAAATAGGAGGCCAAAGTTAGCTGCCTCCCTTTTGGTTTGCTAAATAACAGCTTTCTGGGACAGAAGATGCCTGGCAAAGAGTGCAACTTGTCAGACAGAAGTGATCAGTTTTTTCATGGGTTTGGGACTGGTCTGAGTATGGACTAGTGAGCAGAGAACTATATTGGGGGTCAGGAGGTTTAGCACATCCATTCCCCTTTTAGCCCTGGTTTTCTCATCTAATAAACAAAATTAATGTTGTTATATCATCAGTGCATATAATCTCTGGTCATCTGTTTAGAAAGGCAGACAATCGGTACCACATGGTTCCATTGTACTGCAGTTAATACGAGGGAAAATGCACCTGTGATCTATCTGAGGGCTGTTTTTTAAAGGAACAGAACTTAAAAGAATTGCAGACTATCAGATGTTTTGGTTCTGTGTGCAGAATCTTCTTTTCTGAGACGGCTGGTGCCTGTGTGTGAGAAGCTGTATGAAAGAACCAAATGTGATTACCTATGGAACTTTCCTTGGGAAGGGGCCAAAGTGAGCGAGCAGTTCATGTTTCGAATGGTGCAGTGTGCACATCTGCACCAGCTGAAATGGAGTGGTCTATGGCCTGAAGCCATGCTGGCACTTCAAATACATAATCTAGCACTTTTCAAAACGTTGCAGCATTTAGAATTAGTTCTGCTCTGGGACTTCTGAATTTCCATTCTGAATGTCTGCGTACGTGTGGGAGATTTTACCTCCGTATGATCTCACGTATTCTGTGCACACATTGTGCAAAGTTGCAAATATAAAACAGAGGCTAAGAGTTGCATTAGTAGTTTTTTTGCAAAGCTGGTGTTATTTATTTGAAAATTTAGGAGGTTCAGTCCAGCCCTCTTTTTCCTCCTGTGTGAGACTGATGTGCTCTTATGCACACAGACTTTTGGTGGCAGAAGGGTGTTCTCGTTAAAAGCAATCAGGGTGGGATGGGACCCAGTTGCTGTGCTTGTGTAGGAAACTTAGGGCAGTTTTGGAGGCAGGTCCAATTCATTTAAACACTGTCACAAGCCTCACATGCTTTTAGTGTTATAAAAGCCAATCAGGTTACTGTTTGAAGGTATAAGATGCCCCTAAGGGCTTTGCTCACTCCACTGTCGTGGGGAATTAAATGCTCTGAGGCAATGCAACAGCCTCATTCACTCCAGTGTTGCGAGGCAAGGCAGTCAACGCTGGTAAATGGGCCCATGTTACAGTGACATTAGCATTTTAATGCAACTGAAGAGGAGGTAGATTGACTCTAATTTACTATCCAGTTGCATGGCCTTGTGGAGGTCCCCTCATTGCTGCTCCACAGGGGCCGATTACAGTTACACAGTGCACTTTGGGATCTAATTGGATTTACATGTAGTAATGTAGTTGTGTCATAGCAACAATTCTGTTGCACAAGTGCTATGAAATTCCAGAACAATTAGTTATTTATGTAGGAGCAATAGTTACAGGATAACACATGGGGCTGACAGCTTGTGCCAAGGTCCGGTTCTAAATCAAGAAGTGTTTCACCTTTTTTTCTGAAGCCACTGCAAGGGAATGAATTTATTCTGGTCTGGCTTCCACAGAGATGTTTCTCCTCACCCTTCACTGTGAGAGCACTGACCTGACGTAGAGATCCAGCAGGATATGACTCCTGTCTTCAGCTTCTCCTTTGTTTCAGCATATGGGCTGGCATGTGTTTAAGTGTCTCTCGACCCTGCAAATGTGGTGAGCACAGGGACTGACAGTAGCTAGAAGTCCTTGTGAAGCACAACAGTTTTAAGGGGTTCATCTGGTGGTCCTTCCTGTTCTAGTCAACAGGGTGGATATCTCACAAAGGCAGGCCTTGCTTCTCCATCCCACACACTCCATTAATATCTTGTTTCACTTGCTGCCTGTTGCCTGTTTCAACCCTTCTCAGTGCCATCCCTCTTTGCTCTGGAGCTCCAACTGTCTTTCTTGAAGCATGATACCAGCAGGAGGCACATGTTTAGCTGCTTTTCCTCCATCAAAGCTGGCTTCTCAACGGGCTGCAATGTGAATGTGAAGAGAAGCCAATGTTCAGTAAGGAGAGTTGATGTGGTGGCTGTGGACAATGTGCCAGCCACAGCTGGCCGGCCCAAGGACGAGGCTTAGCCTCAGCTGTTGCTCCAGCTCCCACCGTTTCCCCAGAGACTGTAATTAAAGGCATCAGCTTGCTGGAGTCACAATTAGGCATGGTGGGTTTGCACTTTGTGCAATTCTCCCTAATGACAAAATCGCAGCTATTAGCCAAAGAGAATCTGTTTGGCAGGGACTTCCTCCCCTTTAAGGCAACAGAGTTAGGTGGAACATTGCTGCTGTTGGGCACTAAATGCAGTCTTTCATCCCTTCTGACACAGTACCTGCTGGTACCTACTGAAGCATTTAAACTCTTCTTCTCTGGGGTGCAGTAATTTCTTTAAAATATTGTGACTTATGATGGATAAAAAAATAAAATTCCTCTCCCACGCAGACCTCTGAGGGCTTGTAGGAATGTAATTATATGCACACACAGTAGGAGCAGGAATCCTATCATTCTGGTTATTTTCTTAATGATAGGTTTATATAGCACAGTGTCATCTCTGCTTTAAAGTTAGAACCATCTTCTCTTGGCAGCATCTATCCTAAGACAGTGGCATCACAGGACAGGACAACTGAAGAAATTCTTTATCAATAACACTTGCAAAACACAGGGTGAAGAGTCCCTACACACCACAGAAATAGATATAAAGGTCAGTGTGGGCACTGGGCTCTGCCTGCCAAACAGGGACTCTGTGCTGTGATGCACTGTCCCTTGTCCTAGATGTACACTCTCTTCAGACCTGCTGAGCCTGCTGCAGCCATCTCCCAGGCAGTCAAACAGCACCCTCTGAACTTTGACACTGGTGGAAAAGCTGTACTGATCCAGAGCAGCCCTTGTACCCAGTGTTGTGCAGTAGGGCAGTTTAGCCACTCAGCTCATGCCTTCAGCACTTCACAGCAGAGACAGGTGGATTGGCAAGAGATGTTTGTACCCTCCAGACTTCAAAGGGGAAGCCATCCCTCTTCTTCATCTAGAGATGCAGGTTTACAGTGACAGAGGAAGGACATTAAATGTGAGGGATTAATGCAAAACAAAAAGTCTATGAATATTCATTGTATGTTTTATATTGTAGTAGTTTCAGCCACCTTGAAACTCCTTGTTCGCTTCCTGCCAACAACAAATGATAGACTTTTACTCACAGAAGTCTTAATGGCAGGCAATTTTCAAAGGCACATTTACAAATGTTTGTGGGAAACAGATGTTAAGTGCACCCACCCCAGAAATCATGATGAAATGCTGGCAGTGAGAAAGCAGGGAGAGACCCAGGTGACTTATGGTACCTCACAGGGAAGCAGCGGCTCCAGCAAAGCTGTGAGTATGCCAAAACCATTTTTGAAGGATGAGTGAGTTATAGTGCTGAGCCCTGTGTGAATATTGGACTCTTATGGCATGGTGTGCTCTTTGAAGGGTTAAAGGCTGCCCCTTCCCCACAGGCCTTGCAATATGTGGTTGGGGCTGTGTCAGGTGGAAAAAGCAATCCAGGAGCGGGTGCCCTGAGAAAGCAAGAGTCAAACGTGCATGCCTTGCACATTAATCTGCCGTCTCAGTTCACCTGTGCCTAGTCAAAGGCTGTCATCAGCATTGTGAGTGCAGAAACTAAAACTTACTGAGAAAATTGTGATTGTTACGTTGAGGACAGTGGCAGTCTGCACCTGAATCCCTCTGCCTGCACCCATATTTCTAATGCTTTTGGGTGGACAGGGCTGTGGCTTTGCTGTCCCTCTCTGTTGTTGCTTCCCAGGCAGTGACTATGAGGCAGAGGGAGAGGAAATAGTTTGCTCAGCTTGGTGTGACAGCTGGCTGGAAGAACACGGGATAGCACCCAACATTTCACGCTGGTGCTCCTAATGGCCTGGCTTCCCAAAGATGCATTCCATCTTCCTTCCTGCCTTTTCCATTTTCCCAGTAAATGGGCTGTAAAGTCACAGCAGATTAAAGTTTGTCTAAACCTCCTATAAAATACTGAAGGTGCAGCTGGTATTAATCTAGTCCTATTGTGGTATGAAATCCATGTGTAATGGGACTATAGATTTACGTGTGGTCTGTGGGCATTTAAAACACCCCAAAGATTGTTAAAGAGATTCTGAGGAATTGAATCCCTCACTGAGTATTAAAAGCTCTTCATTAGTGCTAATGTACATTAAATTAAGGTGGCAATTAGACTGAGCATGTTCATCAGGATGGTGTGTTTTAATAAATTGTATTTAACATGATTGCATTTTATTGACTTCTTCAGTAATTGCCTATTTTTCTCTTACAGGACAAGCTTGGATAGGAGGAGATACATGGGACAAACAGACAATTAAACACTGGAAGAGACACTGTGCTTCAAGTCCCAAGATTAATAAAGGTGAGTGCTGTTAATGGCTTGCTCTTTCTGTATGCCAGGTACTTTCTCTGTACCTCTGTTGGAGCAGCTTAAGGGCAAGCTTAAGCGTAGCTATGGTGTGCTGGAGGTGGTAAGAAATACACAGCTCTTCTGCCACTGTATCACCAGTAAGGTACTGCAGAAAGTCATCCTTCCTTATGAAACTCCTTATGAAACTGCCCCTAATCTCTGTTGTATCTAAAGGAGCAGACTGTGCTAAAATAATGCTCTGAGAGGATTTTCTGGAAGGCCCTTCCTGTTAATATGTTCTCTTTGGAGATCCCACCACTTTGGTGTAGAGTTGAATACTGCTTGCAGATAGTGAACACAGAAATCCTCTTATGGGAGGTGTACTTGGGAAGGAAGGCAAGCATGCAGAGCCAAGTCTCCATGCCTGCAAGCCAAAGGGTGGCCTGCCACATTGCTGGGGAGAGGACACAACGGAGCAATGCCAAGTGGTGGTGATCCTTCACCACTGGTGCAGCTTAGAGCTTCAGGGATGTTTCCAGTGGCATCTTATCTGGGACAGCCTCTAGAAATCAATACACCTACTTGAAAGAGAATCTAGTCCATATTTTCTAATGCCTTTGAAGGCTACCTGGCACTGGGTCTGGAGAACTTCAAACACATCTTCTCTTTTTACTGGGTACATGGTGTATGGCTATGAAAGTAGGTGTGAGTTAGCATAATTTCCTGCTCAAGCCACAGGAATTGTCATATTTTATAGGAAGTAGTGCAGAACTGGTTCTTAGAGGAAGCAACAGTTCAGCATCAGTTCAGTGGACAAGTTCTTCATGCATGTTGACAGCAAAGAGATATTTATGTTGAAAGAAGACATACACGAATCATGTGAAAGAAGAACAGTGACTGAAAAAGTGATTTGCATAAGGGCAAGAAGCTCTGTAAACATCTCTCTCAATCTCAGTTCTGTGTTCTCTATCAAGTATTTGAGATGGGGAGACTGTGATGAGCAATCAGTCAATCTGTCTGAATTTCTATGCTGAAACACAAATTGTCTTCAGAGGCCTGTTAGGGATGGGCAAGGAAAATGGTTCACACACTTGTTTTCAGTAGAGGGTAGGAGTGATAAAATACAGAAGATGTGAGGATCGAGACTAGTGAGGATAAGGTGCTCCTGACAGTTCTGATAGACCAGCACATCCATGAGATGCTCTTGTTCCATTTGCCAGCAGGTAACTCAGACACACCTTGGGCAGCTGTTTTGAAAAGTCTTTTTACCAAGGAGAGTCATCAAACACTGGAATAGGTATCCAAGAAGACTGGAGAATCTTAGTTCTTGGAGATATTAAAAAAAGATATCAAAACTTGGAGATATCAAAACTTAGCTAATGTGACCCTAAGCAGTATGCTCTAACTTTGACTTTGGATCAGATTTAGAATTGGCCCAGGTTGGAGGCAGTGGGTGCCTGTACTCAGTGACATCCAGAGGTCCTGTCCAACCTAAGTTTTTCAGTGATTCCTTCTTCAAAGCAAAGGTAAAGAAGTAAAGCGAATCCATGGGTTTCAATTCAGTGTTAAAGGGATGTGGGAGTTGAGGGAAATGTCAGTGGCAACAAAGAGAAAATTGTAAGCCTTTTGGAGGGGTGTGGTTGGGCAGCTGCCTTTAGAAATGTGAAGTTTAAGGCAGCTGCAAGGCATGCAAAGCAAATGGCAGAAGGAAGGAAGTGGCCAGAGAACAAAAAAATGAATTGCCTTAAAAAATTAGACTTTATTCCTAACTAATTACAGCAGCTGGGCTGTGTTTCCTGGCTACACTGCTGGGGACTTTTAGTTTCCCCATCCCTTTGCAAGATAAAATTAATGAGGGGTACAGAAGAGAGAGAAATATAGAATAATATGCCTAGGAAAAAGCTGAACATTTATAGCTACATTTCAGACAGAAAAAAATGCATCTCGTGTGTCTCACAGGTCTGAGATGGGACAAGCCAGCGAGAGCCCTGTCAGCCGCTGTCTTCTGCAGTTCTGACTGTTAATGTTTGCTTAGCATTAAATGTCTCCTGCAGAGAAGAATTTAATCTCTCACAGATTTGAGGCCTGGAGGAGGGGAGTGAAGGTATTTTTAAAAGGTAGATTAAGACATGCATTCAGATTTTATCACACTTGTATCAGTGCGTAGTAGGAGTAACTCAGAAAATTTGCTCTTTGTGTGTATGGCTTAAAAAGAAAAGTAGAAGGAAAGCCCATCTCTGTGGGTCAGGACTGTCCTTTAATGTCAGTTATTTTAGCCATGAAGCCTGTCATCAGGGACTCCAGGTACCTTCAGCTAATTAGCAAGGCAGTAGTAGGCACAAATGCGTTGATAATTACGTTATTTGTAGGTCATATTATTTGCATTTTGCTTGCATTGTTTGTAAACAGCATTACTTACGTACTCTTCAAGGTCTGGAGCACCACTGCAAATATGAACTAGATGGTATGATATGCTAGAGTGCCCAAGTTCTGACAGCAAACAGTTTGAAGTGCCTCATAAGAGATCAGATCATGCTTTTGGTTGATTTGCCATGTTTGAATCAGTGCAATCACAGGATCCAAGTGGTGGCCTTGAATGAGCAGTTTGGAAATCTGGGTACCCAGCGGAAACTGGAAAGTGTGTGTTGTGTGGATGTCGCCAAGTTCTAAGTTCCACCAGTGCAACGGTTGCTCAGAGCTCCTGTTTCTCAGATGGGTCAGTGGGTTGGGGTTGTTTGGAAGCTTGCATTCTGATATGAAAACTCTAATATGGTTTGTTCTTGGCTTTACCAGCCCTGACCTCATTTTATTGCCCCTGAGCTCCATTTGCACATCCTGCAAATGGAAGAGTGGAAGAAGTTTGGAAGAAGCTGAAGCTTTCAGGAAGAACCTGAAAGCCCCAGTGGGTGTGGTCTTGATCTGAAGCACAGCACAAGGAGCAAGCTTGCACTCAGCTGTTGCTCTGCTGTGTGAAGTGTAGTGGGTTTAGGAATTACAAATCTGAGCCCAGTACCACCACTGGGGACAATTTCTTGCCCAAGCAAAGAAGAAGGGAGCCCTTGTTTATCAAAGCTCAGTGTGCATGTATTCGAGCTACTCTCAGGTTATTGTGACTGACTGGTTCTTCCAGACAGTGAAGTTTGCAGGATCTGATTGCTCAGTGGATTTGCAATCTCCCTTCCGTATTTATGCCTGAAAAACATTTTTACATACCGAGTGG
>WAAG01058282.1:78123-109360 GCA_013390105.1 Tichodroma muraria | reverse complement strand
CTCACACAATGCCAAGATCTGTAAGAGTTAATGTCTTAACTTTTATCAATAAGAGTTAATGTCTTAACTTTTATTCAGTTCTGTAAAATTATCTCAAAGTCTGTGGGCAAATTCTTGGGTTGTTTGAATTTTAGACAGGATGATTCAAATGATAATTTCTCTTTATGGCAATATGAATGCAAAAAATGTCCACCTAGCTCAGACTTATGGTTACTCAAGTCCATGATTTTGTCTACAAGAATGGAAATAAATGCCATTTTTGGAGAGAGTGTGAATCTGGCCACTTCCTGCTCCATTCCTATAGCTATTCCTCAGCACCAACCTTTGTTGTTTTAAGCATGTTAAAGGGAACATCCTTGTCTATTCTTTTTACTGTTTCATAATGAACATCAAATTAGCACCAGGCATCAGGGACACTGAGAACTGGTCACAAGAACAGGCAGAAACTTGTTGAAGTGGAGGCCTGCAGGAGTCCCATCACTCATGCTGGGCTAGAAACACTCCTGACTACCTGAGTGCTCTGGGTAGGCAAGGTCCCAGGAACAGCACCCTCACAGCAGGATGTCAGTCTCTGGGGATGAGACCTCTTAAGTGTATCTGATTTACTTCTGTGGGGTGGGGGGTGAAGGCACAGTGGATCACTCAGTCTTGGTAACCTCACTGAAACAAGGTGCTTTTGGTATGACTGAAACCCAAACTTTTAGACTGAAGCAGCAGAAGGCTGCAAAGGTGACAGAATTAAATGTAGTTCCAGCTTAGATTGAACAGCCATGTGCCTTGCTGTTTTGCTTTCCTTCCCGCTTCCTAAAATTATGATGACATAAGTGTTACGAGTTTTACTTCAACCTGGAGGCCTGTTTCCCTTTTACTATCACTTAATGTGCAGGCTGTGCTTTCTGTCAAGTCTACAGCATGCCCTTATCTGAAGGATGTGAATATGCACACTTTGGATACCATACAAGACAGGGATGATACTTGCATAACGAAAATAAATTATTATGGTGTGTTATCAACTTTCTGTAGAGGTCCTGCATGGTTAGTGCTTAACTCAGGGCAACCCCATTGTGTGGAGGGGATATTAACCGAGGCTAATTTTGTCCTGAGATGAAAATAGTCCATTTTAGGTCATAGGTATAAATATTTGAGGGTATATCTCACATCCTTCTTCCGCACAAAATAAGCTGTGATTATATTACAGTAAAATTGTGTTGTTTGTATTGATTTCAAGGGGGTGTGTGCATTTACATGTGATACCTATACCTGTGTCTGGACAGTTAAACTTATGAGCATGTCCACAATTATATAACTTTTCCATCAAGTAGGCTTTACTGTTTTGACCTGGTGCGGATTTGTCAGGGGATACTATGGGCTCTGTAACCTTATATGCTTTTACTCAGCAGAACCAGGCAAAAGTATCACAAGCTCCCATGTCCTGTCATGAGGTCAGAGAGGGAATATGTGTGCTTCAAGTGACTCTCATGCAGTTTCTTAATTGTCAGGGGGAAAAAATTTCCTTAGTTATTTTTTCCATCTCTTCGGTGATTAGCAAAACATTGTATTCCTACTACCTATTGCACATATTTAATGCTAAGTTTGTGATTTTTATCTTCTCTCTTCCAGTTCTTCATGTTTATTTTGTTAATCTTCCTGGCGGAGCTTTCAGCTGCAATCCTGGCTTTTATATTCAGAGAAAATGTAAGTATCTGATGGTGGGCAAGCTGTGGACCCCAGTGGGGTTATACACAGCTGGAGCAGGGTGTTAGACGGTGGCTGATTTGTCTGTACAGTGACTGTTTCAAATATCAGCAAACCTCGTTCGTTACTACCCTGTCTGCAGAACTGCCAGCACGTCAGGGAATGCTAACTAACCTGTCTAGTGCAGGATGGGGAGTTTATGGGGACACTCTAATTCCTGAAGTTTTTAGAGTCTTTTAAACTCTTCGTAACTCTTGCAGCCAAACCAGCTGCACATTCCGTCATAGAGTTTTATAATAAAGTCACACTATGATTGAAAGCAACTATTTTCCTTTTTCAATATAACATGTGTTTCATATTAATAGTTGAAAACTCCTGTTTTCCAGATAGAGCCAATGCTTGTTCTACAGTGCAAAAAATCTCTTATGAATCTTCTAATCATATTCATTCTCAGTCTTCCATGTTCTGCTGCTCACCAGACTCCTACCATTGCCGCTTGTAAGATATCCCCCCTGACCTGCCCTAAGCAAATCTCCCCCCATTTATTGCCCTGCTTAGTTCTGTCTTTCTCTCCAAAGCGTCGTATGATGTATGGCGCTTTCTCTATTCTATTCTTCTGCAATGAATATTATTATATGGCCATCATCCTTCCCCCTCTGCTAGCAGTAAACTTTTACTACAGTAGTAGTAACCACAGTCTCATTTCTTTCTCTAGACAGCAAAGGTCTGTGCATTTATTTTCATGTTCACACACGTGCTAAAGAGAGCCTGACTGAAGTAGGTCCATCTTTCTCTGAGGGATGGCTGTGAAAAAACTTTGGCTGGTAGAGGTGGTCACTAGTGACTGCTAGTATTTATTTTGCTTATTTTGCCTCTGCCAGTAGCAACAGAACATACAGCACATTTGCTGGACTGAATGCGAGAGAAATGTGGCATGAGCAAAGAAGGGCCACATATAATGATGATTTTCTTAAACCAGGATATACTTTTAATTTTATCCATTTTAAAAATTTTGATAGAGAAGAATCAAAACTTAGGAAGCTCACGGCGACAGAGTGTGGTGTTTGTATAGTAGGATTGGCTGTGGGGGAGGTAGTAAGAGGACTTTTTCTGTTTATGAGGTGGTGGTCTTTTGTCTTTGCTTTGCCTCAGGTCTGAAGGCAGTGGGGAAGGGATGGCACTCTGCACACAGAATGGCTGCCCCATTCCAGCGTAGGCGTTGAGACCATGCCCTTATGGAAACACGTATAAACATATCACACTGTGAGGGGGGGTGAGGGTGTCCGGTGTCTTCTGGTCATTCCAGCTCTGCTGTTAGGAGTTCTTGGAGAATTCCTTTGGTTCAGCACAAGGAGCAGACCACACACACAGAAACTGCCCTGCAGACACAGGTATGTGCTTTGTGACAGAGACAAAACATGGACCCTGGGGAGCAGGGGCTGGGCAAGCAGCTGTCAGCTGATGGCTCCCACCTCCCCCCTTCTCTGTGGGAAACCATTATAAGGTACAAGAAACTACCCAGGCTTGCTGCAAGTCCTGAGTGCGGGGCGACTGCACTTCTGACGTGCCCTCCTCACTTACAGCTTGCTTCTGTGCAAAGCATCTGTACCTTCCACTCCCTTGGGAGCAGCGGGACACGTAAGGTCATGTTATCTTGCAAGATAAGGTCGCAGTGGTTATTCTAGACTTCTGTGGCATCTGGCAGTGTTTTGTGAGATAAAACTTGAAGGGGAACAAACTTCTATCTTTCTTGAGTTTGTCTCCTTGTTTGTATCACCAACTTCCCACTCTGTCAGAATGATTGACAGGAAGGGCTTAAATGGGAAGGAATGAAGGACGTCAGATCCCAGCATAGCTGGAGGTGGCTCTATGCGGAAGTCACACTTGATCTGCGAGTTCTTGTGGTTTGTTCTCTCCTCAGGCTTCTTCTGGAAAAAACAGCCCTTGTTTTGGTGTTGCTGTATATTGTGGTGGTAGCTTGTCTGACTTGGAAGCTACTTGTGGCCAGTTTTACTGTCGCCTTTGGGTTAGGGTGAGCTACATGGATGGACAGAGGAGGTCTTTCATTGCTCCCGTGGTGGGGAGAATTCATCACAGTGGCAATTTAAGGTCAAGATCAGATGTGCTTTTCTCTTCCTTGCAAAACAAATTACTTTCAGGGCATGTGGTGGCAAATGCACACTTAGCTAATTTAAATTTCTTCGAAGCTTACCAAGCAGGTTTCTGTGACAGTCGCTGCACCAGTCCTTATGGCTGTGGCCTCTCAGGGTGTGTGAAATGAGACAAAAGATACACTTTATCTGTTTGCTTTACAGACAATGCTCAGTGCAGCTTTCTCTTGTATAGTTTTACATTCAAACCAGCTCCCAAACACTCACTGGGGTTAAATTATTAACAGCGAAGGGAGTGAGAGAAATCAAGAGACAAAAATAAGGGAGAAAAGAGATGTTTTCTGCTGAGATTTGACATGAGAAAAAGAGCCAGTGGAGCAGAATAAGGTGGTGGCGTAAGTGAAGGTGATGTTCACAAAGGTGAGCTACTGTGACCTGCAAGTCCAGCTGCACTTCCAAAGAGCTATTTAAAAGCAGTCTCTGAAGAGAAAGGCTGTTGTTAATTAGCTATGGGATTGCCAGAGTTTCTCTCCCTTAGAAAAGGAAATTTTGGGGGTGGAGAACCCTTTATCATCTAGAAGATCCCCCATAAAATAATAACTTTCATGAACACTAGAGAGAGAATGTGAAAGAGCAATTGGAATTGCTCTTTATATGCCCTTCAGAGGTCTAAATGGGAAAAACCCTGGAAGGATGTTTGATTCTTAGTGAACTGTCTTAGCAAGCAAGAAGGCAGGATGGTAGAAACAGAAGAGTCCAGAGGCAGGGCTTTGGCTGGAGTCTGGATGTTTGGATTTTTAGCCCCAGCTGTAACACACAATAAGCAAGTCACTTTGGTTGCTGGTGCCTCTTTTTCCTCAGACATAAGGCAAAAGCTAAAGAACATGAACCTTCCTCAGCTGAGCAGACAAAGGTCTCTCAGACAGAAGGCACTGCAGGAGTGGGAAGTGCAGCACTGGTGACTGCACCTTCATGCCCTGTACTGTGCCAGACACACCAGAAAGGTCCAGGCTGATGTAGGTGGATAGGAGTGTGTCCAGTTTCCCAAGCAGGCACCCTGAAGGCAGCTTCTTGCACAGCATTCAGGCCCTGAGCACAGCGCGGCATGAGAAGGCTGTGACCCTCCTGGGCAGTGCCAGCATGCCTGTGTTGTGTAGAAATGCCCTCCTTTTTCTAAATCCCTTTTATCTGGCTGCACTTATCCCAGGAAAGCTATTTTTTGAACCAGTGTGATAAAACAGTCTCACTTCATTCACTGCCATGTAAATGTATGCATGCATGTGCTGCCTTGGAGGCGCCCCGCCCGAAACACAGCTGAACAGCTCCTTATTGTTCATGGCTGTGGCTGCCACAACTGTGCTGTCAAAGTGTGTGTGGAGCTCTAGTTTTATCAGTAGGTCCTTCGCTCCCTTCTGAATGGTTCTTGCCATAAAAATCCAATGTGCACCAACCTCATTAGGGCTGGTACTTGTTTCAGCTAGAGGAGGGCCATGGGCATGGCAATAGGCCTGTCTTATTTCATCCTCCTTTGTCAGCAATTTTTTAAAAGAAGAAATTATTTTTCTTTTTTGGCCCCGTTTTTCTGAACTTGAGATGCTCAGGATAAGTGGTTTAAGACCAAAAAGAATGGAATCAGTTATTTTCCTGGCAAATGTATCCTTCCAGCACTAGGCTTTGTTTTAGGCCAAGTGTTGTAAAAATCACACACAAACTCTGAACAATTTCCTCTGGGATTGCTGCTGTCAAAATAAAGGTTTCACTTTGTATTTAAATTGCTCTTTTGTTTTAGACCCCAACAAAGGCAGCCGGCTGGGATCATTACTCACGGTAATATCGGTTTCAAAGTCTGTGCTTTAGGAACAGATGAGCATCAAAAAAATGTGCTGCTGTCTGCAGGGCTGGATGCTACATGGATAAAGTACACAGAGAAGGGGAAGCAAAGGAGAACACTGAGGGCATGTTTCAGCATCTTCTAACCTCACCTTCCCTCAGTGCACCAAATTTCCAAAGGAAAAATGCCATGTCCTCTGGTATTTTAATATTCAAAAGCAAAAAATGAGTAAATATCAGTCCCAAAAAAAGTAATTTAGGAATTTGACAACATAACTAATTAAAGGTAGTGAGATTTAGCTAACTGCATGTTTCAGGGATTTGTGACAAAGTTTTACACAGTACTGATGTGGTAAATACATTTGGCCTTTGTTTGTATTTGTAAAAGAGAAGGCACTTAGGTGGTATGCAGGGTCGTTTTTAAAAGTCACTATAGCCTTTTTTTTTTGTCCTTAAATTTCGTGATACAAACGAAACAAATAGTTCTGTACTTGTGCTTTTGTGCCCACCCATAGAGCTCATACATATGTATGTGTATGTGAGATATTTCACGTTGCATATCAAGAACCTGAAACCAGCTTGTAGCAGTCTCTGTTACTGCGTCAGCAGTGCTGTATGAACAACAGGGGAGAATAAAAAGGGTATTTTTCAGGCAGCTTAATTCCTGGTCCTACAAATATGCATCATCACAGCAGTGCTGTAGCCAGCCAAGTCCAGCCCCCTTCACTGTGGCTTTTGCAGTGGCAGAAGATTTTGTCTGTGTGGGTCACAAATCACAAGACTTTTTGGAGAAGGGACCACACAAATCCAGATCTATTGGGAATGTGAAAGAGGATTTCTTGAAGTTTTTGTCCTGAAGTGACAGAAAGGCAGCAAGATTGAACTGGGATGTTTCAGTTTAACAAGATTATTAGGATTGTATGTTTACTATTCCTCCAGAGAGTCATCCTAAGTAAATGTAATTTCAAGGTGTCTAACCACTTGAGAAGACTCTGAAACAAATTGTTTATGCACTCATTCTGTTTTACTGTAAATATAAACAGGGGTAAATGAAATTCCAATAATTTATATTGTTGAATTTTGGAAAAATGTTTACATTATCTAAACACAAATACAAAGAGGATTTTTTTTCATGTATGCAGGTTATTTTAGATAATCAAAAGCATTGTCAAGCAAATCATAAGATGACTTGACTAGTTCCTATTCATTATTTTTTTAAATTTCTTTTTCATTTACAGAAAGTTTCATGTTAAGGCTTCATTCTGCTTTCTCACACATTGAAGTAAATTCAGAGCGGTTTCCCTGTTGTTAGTAGGAAGTTAACTGGTTTGACTGAAAATGGAGGGAGAAATCATGCTTTGCTTGCAGACCTCATGAAGCACAGCAAGTGAAAATACAGTTTGGTGTGAATTTGACAGTTTTTCTAAAATCTGGTTTAGGCCTGTTTCAATTTATTAAATACATTCAAATAATGCAGAAAATTAAAAAAAAAACCAAACAACAAAGACTAAAACCAACCAACATTTAAGTGTAAACATTATTTTAAAAGTATAGATATAGTTTAGTCCCTGATTTTAATGAGTGACAGTTTTATACAACAGGTACCCTTCACTCTCTACATAGATATGGCTCAGCCAATGGCTTTTCACACGTTTCTCCTCTGAGGTTTGCAAAAAAAAAGAACAAACCCAAAAAACCAAAGAACCCCCATCATTCACAGAAGGGAGCTTTGGGAAATGTTTGGGAAAGGCATTTCCACCTGTCTGTGTATTTCAGTTGACCAGAGAGTTTTTCACCAAGGAGCTGAAGAAGCATTACCAGAGGAACAACGACACAGACGTCTTCTCCTCCACCTGGAACTCTGTTATGATCACAGTAAGTCAGACCACACCAGTCCCATTCTGCCTGTGGTCAGTGGCCACCAACACGTTGCTCAGCTGACACCCTCAGCTCTCCCAGGGTCCACTATTCTATCCAGCCTAAAACCAGGGCTTGTGGTTGAAGGGAGGTGAGACTTTGGGTGGCAGTCAGTCTTTCTCAAATGGAGCTGCCACCAGTCTTGAGAGAGACACTCCTAGTGACTGCATCAGGATCACCTGATTTCCCAAAGCCTGAGGCATTGGAGAACCCTCAGTTTTCAAATATTTGGCACAGAGAACAGGGGAGGTATCTGCAATGGGGTATCACTGCATTTGCTCTGGGCCTTTTACCTTGCAGACTGATTCAGAATTATTCCCAGCCAACAGCAGCCAAAAGCTGGCATTAACTAATGTTTTGTTGTTAACAGTGGCTTAGGCTGCTGTGTGCCTAATGATATATTTTCACTATAGAAATACTAGCCATCAGAATTGACTTTGCTATTGCACCCCTAATTGGGCAGGTTACAGGACGGCTGTATTGGAACTGCAGCTGTTATTACCTACCACAAGAAATTCGATGTGTGTGTGCGCACACACACGTGCTAGTGCTCCGTACACCCCACGGTGTATCCCTTCAGGAGTGAAAAGCAGGACGTCAGCTTCTGCAGATGAAAAGTCAATTTTAATCTTAAAAGGAAAGGATGATTGCTGCCCTTCATGCTGATTCAGGACTTTAATAAAGACATTTCCTTTTGCTGACTGAAAGGAGACGTAGTCAGAGTATGACTTGAATCCTTAAAAAGCATCTGACTGGAATCCTAAAGAGGGACCTTACTCAAATCACCTAGCGGTGCCTTTGAGCAGTAACAATCCTGGCCATTAGCTATGGGGAGAAAGGGTGGTTGGGAGTCTGGATTGTACTGCTGGGTGATCTCAAGCAAGTCATTCTGGATATGCCCCAAAGCCATGTGTAGTTTGCAGCAATATTCCCAGCAGTACCTTAGAATCTACAGTATGGCATAGAAACAGTGGGACTTCAAAAAGACTTCAACGAAACAGAAGCTCCAAGGTACAAGCACAACCCACTTCTCGGAAACAGTGGCTGTTTAGTCTCTGCTTTGACTTAAGCTTCGATCTCTACAAGAATAGGTCTTAGATTTCTCATGTCTGCTTTCAGGGAAAGGTGTCAATTCTGTCTTCCTTTCTTCTCTGTGCCTCTCCCCAGTTTGCCTGCTGTGGAGTGAACGGACCAGAAGATTTTGAAGCTATTCCTCCATACTCCTCTTTGGAAAAGGCGACGCCAGAGGCCTGTTGCCAGCGAGAGATCCAGAGCCGGGAAGGGATGTTTGTCAACAAGGAAGCTTGTCTATTAGGCAGTGAGAGGTTTCAGAACCGGCAGGTAAGGGAGGCCGAACGGCAGGAAAAGGAGTTTCCCAGTGGGCAGAGAGATGGCTGCAGTGGTCATGGGTAGCTAGTGAATCTGGCAGGTCCTGTCTGTACCTCACATCCTAATTACACTCCTGCTGACAGCTTTTGAAGTGGTGGCATATGGCTGATTTTGAAAATCTCCTCATTGCATACACTGCTAAGTCCATGTTTTGCTGTATCATCAGAAATATGAAGACTTTCCTAAGGGATTGAGGCGTAAGGTGGAAATTTAGACCAAGTTCTGTTGTGTTTATGAAGGTTAGAACTACCTCTGAGAAGTTAATTAGCAAGCCAGCACAGGGTCAGGTAGAATGGGATGGAGTTGACTCTTACTGGCTGCAGGAGTGGTTCCAATTTAGTTCACAAAGACTCCTAATCAATATATACAATCACAATATCAAAGGTTAAACAGCCACAGAAAACCATGTCTGTTTTCTAAGGAAGAGAAATTTGGAAAGCTGTGTTTCTCTGTTTCTTCACTCTTTACTGTAGAAAAAGGGCATTTCTTATAGCTGTCTTCCAGTACTTGTTGGGAGCCTACAACAAAGCTGGAGAGGGACTTTTTAAAAGGGCATGCAATGATACAACAAAGACAATGAAGCTGGAGAGGGACTTTTTAAAGGGCATGCAATGGTAGAACAAGGAGGAATGACCTTAAAATGAAAAAGTGTAGTTTTAGTCTAGATTTTGCAGAAGAAATTATTGACTGTGAGGATGGTAAGATGCTGAAAAAGGTTGTCCAGAGAAGTTGTGGATGCCTCATCACTAGAAATGTTCATGGCCAATGTTCATCCAACCAGATGGGGCTTTCAGCATCCTGGTGTAGTGGCAGGTGTTTGACTGCAGCAGAGGGTTGGAACTAAGTGATATTTAAGGTCCTGCCCAACTCAAACCATTCTATAGTTCTATTCTATGATTCTTTTGCCAGGCCTCTGGACTTGGCAATTTTTTGCAATACTGGACTATGACAAGACAGTTCATCCCATTGATGCTGGGTCAAGTTTCCTTCCAATGTCACTAAGATGTGATGTTTAAGAAACTTTCCAGCAAAGTTCCTGACTGTTCATCTCAGCATTAGTTAAACCAAATAAGCTCTGTACTGACCATTTGTACAAGCCTCCTTCTCCCTCCAGACTGGGCACTTTCCAGCACTTAAGAGCAGATTGAGAAAGAGAGGAAAGGATTTTGGAAGCAGCATGTGAACTGTTCCCTGACTGGCAGCTGGAAATGGTTGGCAAAGGCACTCTGGGTGAGAGATCATAGCAGACAGCACCATGCTGCTTCTGCCAGGTCTGATTGCTGGGAATAGATGGGGAGGAGATAGATGACAGACAGAAGTGAGGGAAAGAGAAGTGCATTGTGAGAAAGAGGGTTAAAGTTTTCCCTGGGTGATAACGCTGAAGCTTACCACTCCCATGGAAAGGGAAGGTTTCCTGCAAGCCCAAGTCACCAGAGTGTTGGTGGAAGAAGCTTTGTGCACAGCAAGTGTCATCAAGCACAGAGCAGTGCACTTCTGTAAAACAGGAGACAATCCCAAGCAACTGAGAGGTGAATTGAGGCACTGGTGGAGCAAAGCCAAGCTCTTGGGCCATCATGCTGGTGTCAGAGGACTCAGAGGAGTGACCACACCTGTGCTCACTCCTCTCTGTAGCCAGCTAGAGCAGAGCACTCTAGAGGCTGGGTTAGGTTGGAAGTCTAGCAAGTACGCAAATATTTGTTGCTGGGTTGGATGCTTTTCTCTGAAAAATTGGCTGAAACATGTCTGGAAAAGAGCAGTCTCATATTGACAAGAGCATAGTTTCACAGCTTAGTTACTGCCCCAGCAGTCTGGGTCCCCTGGGGTGGCCTCATGCGTGGATCTTCTCCATGCCCTCCCTCACTCTCCACCAGTTGTGCCTCACTCACAGTGAGCAGGGTCTGGCATGTACACAGGTACATAACTATTGTGCTGTCTTTGCAGTTCCAACATTTTCATTATGGGTGGAAGGAAAAAAAACAGGTGATTGAAACAACAGTATGGATAGGACTAAAATGTATGTGTGAAGTATATTCTCAGGGAAGGGGAAGCATACTTTTCATATTGGACAAACTCCAAGCTCCTTTTCTCTTTATGTGTCACCTGTTTGCAGAAATTTCCCAGTGGGTTGAAATTTTAGGCTGGGAAAACTGAGGCTAGGATAAGCTGGTGATTTCCAGAAATATCCTGAAACCTTTTCAGGAAGATAGATCTACCTGCTGTTAATTGTATTAGCAATAACAAATTTAATTAAGGGTGATGGTGGCTATGCTTCATAAGTGGAATGCATGGCCCTGAGTTCTTAATGAAATTTCTTCTTCTATAGAGAGATCAGCAGGTGTTCAGCCAGCTTTTTTGAGGGGAAAGCACAGAGAAAAGGTCCTGGGCTGCTAAGCAGCTGCTGGCGGTGAGAGATGAATCAAAAATCTCCTGCCTTGGCTTTAAATAAATCATCCTTTTCTCTAGCCAGTCTGGGATGTCTGTCACCTGCAGTGAGTGTTCTTCCCTCTGTGCTTAGTCTCTGCCCTTTGCAGATGGAGTCCCCCTCTGTGCTGCTCCTCTCTGCCCTGCAGGAACTCACAGCTCCTCAGGGTCAGTGAGGGGTGTGAACCACTCCCACCACACTACAGCAATACCTTCCCCTCCCCAGCACTGTCCCGTGGACCTCTGCCTCCTGTGCCTGGGGCTGGATGACGTGGTGGGAGGGAGCCGTGCTTGTGGTGCCTGAGCCTGAGAGCACCTCGTGTCCTAGCGAGGGCTCTGCTGTGAGAACAACACAATGTGCTGCTCAGGTGTGTCTCAGCACGTTTTGTCTTTCCTAGGGCTGCTACACCGTGATCCTGAACTCCTTTGAGACGTACGTGTACCTGGCAGGAGCTCTTGCCATCGGGGTGTTGGCTATTGAGGTACTTACTGTTTGTTGTGTGACTGGAACAAAAGCAGTGTCACTATCGTGCCAGCAGCAAGGCAAACAGGCAGGTGCTCCCCCTCGCCAGGGAAAGGTGCTCTGGCAAAGTACAAGCAGGCTATCAACTTGTGGTTTTAATTGCCTGGAAAGAGGCTCCTTGATCCTTTGACACAAAGGGCAGGGAAATAACCGATGCCACACGCCTGCAGTGCCACCTCGTGCTGGGCCTGCACAGAGCTCGTGCCCTGCCACGCTGGCCGCAGGAGCTTTGGGGACCCACCGCTCCCCACGGGCCCCTGCACGGTCACTGCTCCCACTGCCACAGGGCCCCGGCCAGCTGACTAATCTGGCACTTGGTCAATCTGTTCAAGCCCTGCCTGGGCTTTTAAACCACCTGTTTAGAGACTGAAACTACGGAGCACTTTCATTGTCCTGCATTAGTAGCCACTTCTTTGGTGACGTCTCTGCAGAACAGACGTCCACCAGACATGGTTTTGACAGCCCAGAAATTATGTTCCTGTGGCACTGCAGGGACAGGCTGGGCACTTTAAAAGTCCCCCGTCTTGTGCAAAGGAGAGAGATCTGGGCAGAGAGCCCCAGCAGCCTCCCACAAAGGCCGTACTGTGCCCACGCCACGCAGCAGCAGCAATTTGCAGAGCAGGGACTGTGGATCCCGTGCCCCCGTGACACCAAGGGCAGTTTGGGAATGAAGTCAGGCAGCTGCTGTAGCCACTAACAGTTTGGGGGCAGGGGCAGAGGAAAGAGTTTTGCCACAGCCTCCCGTGGGTGGTGAGGGTCGCCCTCTCTGCATCACTGACTGCTGGGCAGGAGGAAGCAATGGGGGTAGTCCCAGGGCCAGGGAGGACTTTGCCAATCTTCTAGAAGATGCAGCTGACATTTATGGTTCTCCGTTTTGTTTTTGCCCTCTTCTTCTCCCCTCCTCTTCCCAGCTGTTTGCCATGATCTTTGCTATGTGTCTCTTTCGAGGGATCCAGTAAGAAGTGGCCCACGAACCACCATGTTCCCCACATGCTCAGAAGAAAGAAGGAAAATCCGAAGAAACAAAACCTGAAAACACCCCAAAAAACTTTATTTTTTTTAACAAAATGGGACAGGGAGAAAAAATAAAAAGAAAAAAAGAGGGTTGTAATATATGAATGACCAAAAGGATTGTACTTCAGGGGCTGGAACTTTGAGGTGATGTGCACTACACTGTACACCGGACCCTTGCCCAGAGCCACCCACAGCAACCGTGGAGCAGGAGCCCAGCGCAGCCATTGCACTAGAGACGGATGGAGCTGGTGGGGGCACGGGAGCATGAGCACAGCTGCTCTCACACCAGGCTGAGCCTACCATTCGCCACCTTATCGTGCTTTAGACAAAAAAGGACTCAAGAACAGACATGCAGGGGCTGCATAAGGCAACAGGTTGGCCTTGACTGTCCAGGTGGTTTTGAAACAAGCAGTTGTGGCTTGTCTAAGCAGGTGTAGTCAACGTTTGTGTGATTCTGGCTTTAATTTCCAGCCACAGGATGAAAATTCTTCAGTGGAAGCTTTGCCCCTGTCACGTGAAACTTGTCAGAGATGTCAAGCACTTCAGAGAGGCTGGCTTTTCTCTGGAACTCCAAGCAGGGGCAGCATGATCTAACTTAGCAATGTGACTCAGCTAAGGCTGGCTGAGGGTCAAGAGTTTGGTGCCTACCTTTCTGTTTTTACTAAGATTTATTGTTCATTGTTGTGAAAGAGACCAAATGGTTCCCTGCTGTGTTCCGATCTCCAGAAAAATAATGGCTCTGGTCAAGCATCATTGATACTGCTGCCTTCCTGAGAAGGGGAGGATATGATGTTAAATTCTTGTCAACCTTCGCCTTTCCTCTGATACTTGCAAAAAAGTGGTTTGTGGTGCTCTATTAGCATAAATATTTGCAGTGGTTCCTGCATGCTTTTCTAGCCCTAAGGGGAGGTCCAGACATGGTGCTGGATTGAAGAGGCTGAAGTTTGTCAACCTCACCCATGCTGTTTTCCTGGACCAGTCTGGTGGAATCATTTCTGGTCAGAGAATTTCCCCTGAGATTCTCACATGTGCTCAAGATAAAAGTAATCATCAAGTCAGAATTGTTTTAGTTGATAGTGTTTCCTCCCTTGAGATACTTTGTTATTTAACTAACATGTCATCTGCTCAATCGTTTGGAAGTGAACTTGAGAAAGGCGCCTGAGACTGGACCTTGGTCAGAGATTAAGCTGGAGCTACTGAGACCCCAGGCAGGGTCCAAGAATACCCTGTGTGCAGCCAAACTGCTCCAGCTGCTGCTCCTATGGTTGTGGATATTGATTTAAGACAGGTGACTGGTTTCTCTCATCTGGAATCATCAGTCCCTGTTGCCTTAATTGTTCATCCGGTCACTTACTATCTGACCCCAAACACATTTTACCTGGGGAATGACAGAAGGAGCTGTGGTTTCTTGTTTGGATTAGGTCTTTTTACAGATTTTATAGGCTCAGATTACGGGAGCACTTTTATACAGACTCAAGGCAGCTCCTCTGAAAGCTGTAACCTCTGGCAAGGAAGGAGCAGAGCATTAAACTCTGTGCTCAGGTTTTGCAGCAGCAGCATATTCATCCTTTGGCTGTTCCCTTAGACCCCTGGGGCAGAGTCCCTTGAGCTCTCCCAGTGATGCTGCACAGGCTACACACAAGGAAGGAAAGCAGCAGAAAGCCTGGGCCACAACAGACAAAGATCATGGCTAAGTATCTAGGTTGGGGAATCAGGATAGTAGGGAACAGGAAGGAGGCATTAGGAGCTTTTCCAAGCTTCATTTGAGAACAACAATTTAGTCATTGGCAGGAGAGGGCTCTGCAGGTAGAGCTGCAGCCCCCGCCCCCATGCTGCAGTCAGCATATTCCAGCAACAAAATATGTGGCCAGGGCTGCTGAGCAGCATCAG
This sequence comes from Tichodroma muraria, assembly GCA_013390105.1. NCBI lineage: Eukaryota > Metazoa > Chordata > Aves > Passeriformes > Sittidae > Tichodroma > Tichodroma muraria. Next base: position 94,570 of record WAAG01058282.1, on the reverse strand, counting down.
ATGTTGCATTAAGCCTTGTGGAAAACTGTTCTGAACTATTTCCCTCCAGACCCCCCTGTAATGAGGCGCTTTAGCATTAAACTCTGGTCTGTTATGTCTGTTGTTTAATAAAGAAGAACAGTTTTGTTAGCCAAAACCCAGCAGTATTTGTACCGGACAGCAGGTGTAGCACTTAAGATAAGAAAAATCAGTTCAATCTACCACTCTTGTAGGGAATGGGCTGAGCAGAAAGCGAGCTTATCTGTTCTTCTGCCTCAGGAGCTGGTGTCAGTGACTGTTGTGGGAGAGCAATTCCCAGGAAAGGAACAAAACTGTCAGCAGAGTTGGTAATTTGGCTGGAGGTGATAGAAAGAAGCAGAACTGCCTTCCCCTGTCTCCAGTTTCTTCCTTTCCCCTCAGTTTATTATGCAGAGTTCTCAGGTCAGAGCCTGGCTGGCAAATAGACTCATTTGTGCATGGTGGGTGGCTGAAGGGAAAAAAAAGCCTTAAAGCAGTTTTCTGCCACCAGTGGCATGGGAAAAAAAAACGTTAGAGCTGGGGCAACCGGACCAAAGCAGCCAGAGCACAAAGTATTAAATATACATGCCTGAAGTATGAGCTCTGCTGGCTCATTTCTCTTTAGCTTTCCTAATTCTGTACTCATTGCTTTGTCTGTTTTTATCTTTCTTGCTTTCCCTCTCTCCCTAATAGTAGTCCCTGTATCTTCAAAAGTATCTCTTCTTCATCTGGTATTCTGGGCTGTGCACAGCTGTTTCTCCTCTTCTACCTTTTCTGATCCCCCACTGCTCTTTGCTGTGTGAAGATTTCAAATCCTCTCTGCAGGCTGGCTCACGTGCCACTGGGAACACAGCTCAAAAGGCCGGGCAGCAATTCCAAACAAGAACTGAAGATAGCTGTAAAGATACGTGCAAGTCTGAGAGGATCTGTAGCAGTTGGTAACATGCAGAAGGAATTTTCCTTAGGGGAATTTAATGAACAAGTAAGCCCAGAAAGCAGACTCCTACTGTATGGCAAAGCATGTAAATTTGTTGGTTTTGTCCCTTGGTTTAGTGCCCGCCCCCTCTGTGGTACAGTAGTTTTCGGAACTGTAGGCAGGAGAAGCAATTGTATTTTTGTATTTGTTTTTGACAGCTCTGGTGAGTATTTTGGGGTCAGGGGCTCAGGCTGAAGTCACTGCTGGCTGGAGAACTCTGGGCAAGCTGGAGAGCAGAAGGAGCTGCCATCTCCTTCGCTGTAGCACTGTGACCACGGCCCAAGCACCTTGGAGGGAGTAGTAGAGATGAGCCTGGGCAAGCCCCCAGCCCCTCTCAGCATCCCTGCCTCCTGGTTGCTATTTAATGCTCCAATGACTGTCACAAATGCCTGGGAAAAGGGCTGCGTGTGAAATAATGTTTGAAATCTATTTTAAAAAAAATGTAAATGTTCTTTTTATTAGATAGTGGAGGTAATTTATCCTGTATTCCCTACTGTAATGCTTTTTTATATTGAAAGGAAATTTTTTTTTTTGGTAATATAAACCAGAACACAAGCCTAAAGCACTCTCTGCACGGTTTTTGTGTGCATTTCTTAAAAAAATCCCCAAAAAATAAAAGAAAGATATTGTGACAGTGAAGTGAAACAGCTTTAATTTTCACTATTTGCTTGGTGTTAAGTACAGTCACTTTCTTACCAGAGGAGAAATAAACTCAGGTACAGCAGCTAAAATGAGGTATAAATTGAAGTGCACCACCCTGCACCACCACCCCCCACCCATACCCTCCCAAGTAAAAACCCTTGACCAGAAAAGAGGCCAGCTTAGGACAGACAGAGCCTCTCCTGTGTCACCAGCTCCAGTTTGCCAGATATTGGTTAGGCGCAAATAAGATGATATAGGGAGTTATGTGAATGATGAGTTTTCTTCACCCTCCAAAGTGAGGGCTCTGTGAATGCAATGGTTTGGGTTCATCCCTGGCAGAGAAAGGGGGGCAGCTTCAAGTCCTGGCCTGTGTCTGCTTGGAGCACAGTTCTCCGGGGAACAGACCCCCAGTCCTGCACAGCGTTGTACAAAGGCAGGAAGTTCACTGCAGTCGCCCTTGGGAGATGACAGCTGTCCAAGGCCTCTCTCACAATGTAACAGATAAGGAAGCTGAGGCCTGTGGAGATGGAGTTTTTTCATCAGCAGATCAGTAGCTGAGCCTGAAGTGACACCTCAGGCTTTTGATCCCAAATTATGTTCTCAACTGCCACCTGCAGCTGTGACGTCGGCACTTCCATCCTTGGGGACGCAGTTCTGTACAAAGGTTTGGCATCCTCCTCCCTTTCTCCCCATTCACACCAGAGTGAAGACAACCACGTGCAGTTGGTTTCTGGCAGTGCCACAGCTGCTCTGCCTGGGCTCCATCCTCAAGCCACCCTGAGCAACTCCCTCCTAGGCCTCACCTGCTACATATTCACCACCTCCAGTGGGCCTGGCAATGTTTCTCCTGAAGCACCTTGCTGCTGAGAAGGGACATGCCAGGAACCACAGCTTAGTTGTAGAGGAGGTGTAGAGCTCTGTCTTTTCTACATGGTCCACTTATAGCAAAATCAAGCAAGAAGCATCAAAACAACTTCATCTCTCCGTTTTCAGGACTAGGTACCAAGTATCATGAGATCTTTTAAGTGGCCACTCCCCCAGGCTTTGCTCTATGTTGGAGCAGAAAAAGCCATTGACCAGCAAACCTAGAAGTGGCTGGCTGTTTCAAGTTTTGCAGAGGCAGCTGCTCATCAGGGGACCAGAGAAATCTGATCTTACCTTATTTAAAGCTACCCTGGAGGGCTGTAACTGCTTCCCCCACCCTCCCACCTGATCTAACCATCAAGAAGTCTCTGGAGTACTGATCTCACATAGTGCAGTAACTCATCTCTCACCTATGGGATGACATTTTAAGGTACGCTAATCAGACCCGAGCCACAACTAAGTTCATAGGACCTGTGGCCAACACAGATGGGAGGCAGCATGAAGAAGACCCTCCATTTCCTTCTTCTGTTAAGATTGCTTTTGCTGTGGTAGGTTTTATTTGTCTGTCCTAGAAACATAATCTCCCCCCCCCCTCAAAAACCAACCATCAATCTGTGTATACATTCATGTGACGCCCCAAAACACAAAGAATCAAGCTTCACGTACCTACACCCACAACTACAGCCGAGTGCCACACTGAGGCCATTGCAGCTGCCCATGCAGGTGATGCACTGGGGGAGAGCAACAGCCACAGCATGCCATGCTCCAGCTCCTGCATGCTGCACCACTTGGTCTAATTTCTGATCCTCTCCAGCCTGCCTCACAGGGAACGGTTTCCCCCTTAGACTCCAATTCTTCCATCTGAACAGGAACACTCCTTTTAATTAAAAGTTTTAGTTGCTCAGTATCATGTTTGGACATGCCGAAAGCAGCTTGACAAGCATGTATTGTCGTGAGGCTCCAGAATTTAGCCTGCTGTTGGATGTTGCCTCTCCATTCAATTTACTTATTAGGCAAAAAAAACTAAGTTACAGTTGTGATGTTTCCTGATTCAACAATTTCTGATATTCTTACGTGACAGACATTTTGCATGGCCAGTAAGTACAATGCACACAGTATCCCAAGCTTCTGCAGCTGCTTCTAAATGCCAAAAGCACTAACACAACATACAATAACTACCCACTACCTTCTTCTAACTCTACTAAGATATTAAATAGCAATAGCTGTAGATCCCAGTCTTACCAGTGGCTTGAAGACTGTTGTTCACACAAGCAATTCAGTTTGTGTAGGAATCTTTCTACTGGGATTTTGGAACATCAGCTATATTCCAGGGCATGCTTTGATCCAGTCAACAGTAGTGCATGAGTAACAAGTCCATATCCTGCACAGAGACCTTCTGGCTTTAGTCCCATGGAGAACAAAAAATGCTGCCTCAAGCTGTGGACAGGGATAATCCACAAAGAAAGCACTAGGAAGCAGGGCAGTCAATGCTGTTAAGCCCAGGAGGTGTTGGAGAAAGTGGCTAGTGAGTACTAAAACATATTTAGTCTGTCCTTGCCATCATACGCTCCACTCCTTGCTGTTCTTCATCCCAGTTAAATATTAAGTATCTTAATGCTACAAACTTTGGTCCTCTCTTCTCAAGGTCAGAAGAGATGTGATGCAGATATTAGCAGAGTTGGAACACTATCTCCCCCAACCAGAGCCCATGTCCAGAGGCTGCTCACTGACCCAAGCATCTGTGCAGATGCTCTGACTGTTACAGTCCCCCACTCTTACCAGTGCTAACCACAACAGCATTCCAGTCCCTGCTCAAAAGCATCAGACAAAGCTACTGCACACCCAACACTGCTACTATCATCAGTAAAGCTTCAACTGTAGGACGTGTTCTAGGGTGAAGAGGACAGGACCCCAGCCTAGAAACTTCATGAAACTACCCAAACAAGGGGATTCTTTGTGCTCAGTGGGCTATTTCCACCAGCTTCCTTCACTTCTCACATCTTGTAATTCAAGTGGCTCCACTGTTCCCAGTGCCATCCCTGCAGAGGGAACAAGCAAGGGTTCTCCCTCTTTTGCTGTGTCTCCTGCCTAGCTCTGCACAGCATCTGGTGCAAAACTATGAACTACACAAAAATGCACCTCTGGCAGTGAGGAAAGAAGAGCTGTTTGCAAAGCACTGAAGTTGACCCCATCCAGCTCCTGACTACCTAGACAGTCAGTATTTGCTAAAAGGGAAACAGGCTGTAAACCAGGGGAGGTGCAAGGGTTACCAAGTAGAGTAGATGAGTCCTTTGTTGGTTGTCTTACTGCCCTGTGTCCTCAGGGATTTGGTTACAATATGCTGGCCTTATTTTGTGCTTTGTTCCAGTGGGTTCAGAGCCTGTGATCCCATCAGCCAATTCCCCCTAGAAAACTGGCTTTTTTCCCTGAGCCTGACAGGCCCACACACTTCCCTGAGCCTTCCTCCTGCTGCTCCTCACCTCCTGCAGAGGGGCTGGGGGTTTCCACCGATGTTGCTCCCCCATTCCACCTGGCAATGTCACCAGCACTGGGTTACACACTGATTCATGCCGGTAAAGAAGGAAACTACTTTAGAACCAAAAGGGACTAACAAAAAAAAAATTAAAGAAATTGTAATTGTAATGCAAAATTACCGACACAAACTCCCCCCTCCCACCTTTCCCATAACAAAAAAGCCCAGGAATTAGACTTTCTTGGGACGACGTCCAACTTGGTAATAATAATAAATGCTGATGAGGATGAAGAGCGCTCGGCTGACCAGGAGGAGCACGGCACCTGTGGCTATCCGGCTGCTCTCAGCCAGGGAGACAGTGGTAACTGGAAGAGAAGGAGGGAAACAAGGCAGAGGTTGGTGATGCAAAACCAAAAGGAGACAAATAGCACAACGCTGTTTTCTGCTGCCCTCTAATGCAGAGCTCTGTCAGGAACTGCTGAGCCTTGCGAGCAAAGGAGCTTTCAGCACAGGCTTGTTCACTGAACCCATGGCAGAGGCTCTTCACTAGCTTTTCACATCCTCAAAGCTTGCCATGGACCCCAGAGCTCTCCTTTACAGACAGACACCCTGCTTTCGAGGCAGCCCCACATTCATCCAGCCTGAATGAACATCAAGCCACTCAAGCAGATGTGAATTTCCATTATGCTCAGGTGTTAATACTGTCACATCCTGGGAGCCACATCCTCCTGAGTTTGCTTTGTGGTTTGAACACTTCAGTGCTGATAAACATTTCTCAACTTTAGGAGCATCTACAAAATACGCACAGTCCACACATATTGCCTCTATCGAACACCTCTCTTCTGGCTACCAACACATAGCTCATATCTAAACCAGCTACACACTGAGCTACCAAGACACACATACAATAACCCCCTTCATTGTTAAATATAGATAAGCTCCCTAGAAACAAGCTAAACTGTTATGCTCTGTTTCGGTAACACTGAACACCCCCCTTTTTAGTGTAGGTTGCTAAAATCTTTTCTTGTTAGACCCCGCGTCTAGGCAGCCTGCTCCAGCAATGACCTATGCTGGCTATGGAGCCCAGGACATTTTCAGGGAGAAAAATTCATGAGTTGTCAGAGGGTGATGTTCAAGGAGCAGCTCAGGGCAGAGGCTATTCCATGGGGGAGAAAAAAGGCAAGCAGCTGGCAGGGAAGATGCTCCACCACTGCCCTGCCCACCATCGATCCCCGCTTCCCACCACGCGCAGTCTTTGCACCCTCCTCCTCCTCGTCCCGGCCGGCCCGCGGGCACTCACCCAGGAACTGCACGGCGAAGTAGCAGGCCTCGGCCAGCAGGCTCCAGCGGATGATGGCCTTCTCGGCGGTGTACAGGGCGTTCCACATGATGAGCGCGATGCCTGCGGGGCACAGCGGGGCGCGCTGCCCGAGGGCCGGGACAGCGGCCAGGGCCGCGCTTCCCGCCCGCCCCGCGCGGTGCCGCTGCAGGACGCGGCTCGGGCCCCTTTCCCTTCCGCACCGCTTCTCCCAGCTCCCCGCACCTCCTCGTCCTTCGCCCCACTCCTCCTGGGCCCCTCCCGGGATGCCGCCGCCTGCTCCATCTCCCCTGCCGCTCGCACGGAGACCCGGCCGCGGCCCAGCGCCCTCCCCGGGCCCCCCTGCAGGCTCCCTTTGCTGGGGTACATGGGGTGAGCCCCCAGGGATTCAGAGCATGCACAGCCCTTCTTACCCTGCCTGCAGCACGCATGAATCGCTGCTAGGAAAAAGCTGCAGTAGCCAAGCTATTCAAAATACCCCTCAGCAATTTCTTTGCTAACAGCAGATATTCTGCTCTCCAGCTGCAGGTGTGCGGCTGGGCACGGACTTTGTCCCCTGCTGCCGTTTTTGGCCACCTGTCCCCTTACTCCTTGGGACAGCAGTGTGCCCCAGTACAGTGGTACGGCACTCACTGAGGAGGGCTCCTCCGTAGAGCCGGATGGGAGTCTTGCTGCTCACCGATTCCTCCTCAAAGATGGCATCAAAGAGCTGGTCAGGGAAAGCGAGGGCCTGGCAGAGACGAGAGAGAAACTCAGCAACCTGAACTGGCCGGGGCCACCAAAACGTGTCCCCTTGGGCAGCAGTGCTCCAGCATCACATCTTTGAGGGACTGGAGCCGCTGGCCAGGAAACTGGAAATTAAGGAGGCACAGAAATATCACCATGTCAGCTATCAGCTGCATGGCTGGTTTCTGTGGCCGAGGCTGCCATTCCTTGGTTTATAGGCCCTGCTAATGAAAACAAACTCTGGTGACAGGAACAAATCGCCAAGGACACTGCTGGCAAAGCCCATTACTGAGACATGGTGAGGGCAAAGGCCTCACAGGAGAAAGCGATAGGAGCTGCTGGAGGCAGAGGAGGAAGAGAAATGCCAGGGACCAAAGGGCCATGCTGGGGCACCCCTTTGGCAGTCAAGAGCTGGTTCTTGCCAGGACCACATCCCTCACTCACCATAATGGCGACCCCGGAAAACATGACGGCGGAAACCAGCTGCCAGACCCTGCATGAGAGGGAAGACAGAGGACCCAGCATGAGCTTGGAGGTGACTCCATCACTCATACTTCACAAAGCATTTCTGGCTGCCTGCTCGTTCATCAGCCTTTATCCTTCCCCCACGCACAAGTGAGACAGCCAGAAACCTCCCATGGAAGGACTCAGCTTTCTACATCCCACTAGCTCCAGCCTCAACATGCAGACCAACCTTGCTGATGAGACAGAGCCAGACTCCCCCTCACCCAGGCAAAGGAGGGAAGCGACCCTGACAAGAAGATGGTGCAGAGCAGGGTCCCCAAAGGACACACCACCCTGTCACACAGTAGAACAGGAGCTTGCCAGCCCCACGTAGCCCTTGTAGTTCTCTGCACATGCAATGAGACAAGAACTTGAGGGCCTCAGGCTCCTTTATGGGGGAAGAAAGCAGAGCTGGTCTGGTTCCACAGCCTGCAAGAAGCCCCTGCAGGGGGTAGTGATACTGGTACAGCAGCAGAGTTGGTGTCATAAACCAGAGCTGGCAGAGATGCTGTGGCCAAGGGGCCCCAGATGACCTAGCTCCAAGGTGATCCAGTACCTTACCTGAGCCCCAGTGGTTCCCGGACTGCAAACTTGATTTCATTTCCCAGTACTTGGCTAATCTGAAATTCAAATGAAAGGCACAAGCTAAGAAGATCATTCCCCGGTCTTTAGGCAGTACTCACCAGTCTAAAACAACTATCTTATCCCATGTGGGAGTTTGTCTCTGAGAGGGCTGGAAGGAGGAGGAGGACAAAGGATTCAGCTGTGACTCTTTGGTCCCAACACCTGCCTTGATTTCCATTAGGAGCTGCAGCCTCTAGTGCTCCCTTACTGGGATGAGCCGCCTGCAGCATGTGGCTGGAGAAGGGTCAACACTAACTCCTCTTACCTACGGAAGAAGGGAACCGACTCCTCACACACATCACCTGTGTGTCACAGCCTGATGGAGCACAGGCTCCTGCCGAGCCCTCGGGGTGTCACAGTAGCTGTCCTGCTGTCATGCGCACACTGCCCAGAGCTGTTCATGTTCACGTGAACATGCTCCCGTTCACAATGCCTGGCTGTGACTACCCCAAACCACATGGATGGGCAAACCCTGGTTTTCCCAGCAGAAGGTCCCTTTTCCATCATTACTGCACGTGGGCTTCCCTCACCTTCGAGCGATGGACCTCGCCGTCGTCATCCTCCCCGCCGACGCCCAGGATCTTGCGTGTCTTCAGCCTGCTCACCAGATCGGTCTGGCTGTGCTTCTTCATCAGTGGTGGGGGCTGCTTCGCCGCCATGGTGGTGGCCCTGCCCCACCGAGCCCTTGGCTGCGAGGTGGCACAAGGACGATGCAGGAAGCGGCTCCGCTGTCACATGAAACTTCACGGCGTTTGGGAAGAATAAAACAACCACCGCCACAAAAATCGTTCTGTTAGGCCGGCAGATGGCTCCTCATCCTCGCGGGGCAGGGAGCCCTGGCAACAAGGCCGGCCCCGGTTACAGGTGGCTCATCTCAGAATGATCCTGCCGGGATCTGCCACGGGGGAGGAAAGAAAAAACAGAGCAGAGTGGCTTTAGCACGGACATTTAGTTATAAATGCTTTTGACCTACAAACCATAATCTTGTCTACCCCAGCATGAGGCAATGCCCAATAGTACCTGGCTGTTTTTCAGATTAGGGGAATTAAGTGCGTCTCAGACTGAGGGAATTAAAATCATTAAGTAATGCTTGGCCTTTTTTCTTTTCCCATGGAATACATCAAATTCTTCGGCTGCCATTTGAAGTCAAACCCCAAACAAGTATCAACTATTTATTTGTGTGTCCCCCCCTCAGATGCTGCAGCCCTCAGGCTGTGCCAGAATATATTAGCCCCTGAACAACAAGAAGCCAGAGGCATGATTTTCCCTGAAGACACTCACTTTGCTTTCTGGGAAATGATGGCAATTAAAAGCTACAAATACTATCTGGGACAAGTAAATACAGGCAACGAGAATTGAAAAAGATAACTTCTGCCCCGGCATGTATATAAAGATACAGGTATTGAATCCCATGAAATCACTCTGTCTCATCCAGCAATCATAAAACCCTGGAAACCCTCAGTTTCAGAAAGCCATTTCTTCCAACTTGTCTTCATTTCATCTTGGTTCAGCTGAACACAAACACTTTTTACCATTGTCACTCCACCCTTCCAGAGACCCACAGAAATTTCCCCCAGGCACCAAGCACAGATAATTTAGCCCAAGCACCAGCAGCCCAGTGCCCCAGCCGAGCCTTCCCAGAGCTGCCCCAGGAGGAGACAATTTATGCTGATGTCTAAATATTTCATGAGTCTTTGGAGAGTAAGAAAATGAGGTATAATTATTTTGGCTCTGTACATGCAAATGTTGTCCCAGTGCCTTGCGAGGATTTCCCTCTCGAAGGGAAATCCTTTCTCTCAAAGGAAAACCCTTCCCTGAGGTGGTTCAGACAAGAACAGCCAGTCCTGTCTGCAAGTGCCCAATGTAACTCTTTCTTTAAGGCAAAGTTGAGAGGTCTTGTGGGGATGGTGCAAAAGGTGAACCCCATGATCAAGGGTTTAATGAGATTCTTTCAGCAGACCAGGCAAAATAATTTTCAGTGAGCCAGTTGAGCTACTTAGTGCTGTGGAGGTACTTCTTTTGGATTGTAGTAAGGCTTGTTTGGTCATGGGTTTTTTGCTCTTATTCCACTGAATAACTAAGCCCAGGTTCCTGGAAAGGCAGCATGAAGCCAGATGCAGCAGTCAGGGTCTAGAAATATTTCAGAACTGGGACAGTGGAAAAAAACTGCACAGGAGGAAGGTAGAAGCTGTATACTCAGGCGTACCTTTGAGCAGGAAGCAAGTGTCAAGGAAGGAGGAAGGCAGGAAGTTCAAATGGTAGCTGACAGTAGAAAAGTTTGAAAGATTTATCATGTCTGGGGTTTGCCAACCTAAAGTGTCACAATAAATTGTGTGTACTCAAATCTAGATAATCTGCACACAACATATACCCCAAAGCCAGAGTGGTGTCTAAAAGAAAAGGTCAACCTCTTAAAGTAGCTACAGTTTTTGCAATTTTTTCTGCTCCTGGCTGACCCAAACTAAAAAGGTTGGATGCTGAGTCGTTTCCCACCAGAACCCGCTGAAACCAGAGAAGATGTGTTGTTGCTGTGGTATTTCTAGCCCAGCATTTTCTAATCAAAGCTATCCATTCCAATCATGAAGCAACAGTCCTGTGGTAAATGCTCCTCTCTCTCACTCTGAGGCCATCCCACATCTCTAAAGTTAAGGGAAAAGTCTGGCAGGGGGCCTGAGCAGGAACATCCTACTGGCTCTCCTCAGGGATACGAGACCTGAGACTTGCTGGTCTTGACAGGACTTGGGGTGCTGAGTGTGCTGGCCATGCCATCCTGGCACTTCTGTATCTTTCCTGGTTTCTTGCTAGGGAAAGCCTGATGCCCAACACCTCCTGCTCTGGCCTCATAGTCAGAAATGCCAGAGGAAGGGAAGATGGGATGGGGGGGGGAGGAAGGAAGAAAGAAAAAGAAGGAAGGGAGGAACAAAGAAAAAGAAAGAAGGGAGGAAGAAAGAAAAAGAAGGAAGGGAGGAAGAAAGAAAAAGAAGGAAGGGAGGAAGAAAGAAAAAGAAGGAAGGGAGGAAGAAAGGAAGAAAGAAAGAAAGAAGGAAGAAAAAAGGAAGAAAAAAGAAGGAAGAAAAAAGAAAGAAGGAAGAAAAAAGGAAGAAGGAAGAAGGAAGGAAGAAAAAAGAAGGAAGAAAAAAGGAAGAAAAAAGAAGGAAGAAAAAAGAAAGAAGGAAGAAAAAAGGAAGAAAAAAGAAGGAAGAAAAAAGAAAGAAGGAAGAAAAAAGGAAGAAGGAAGAAGGAAGGAAGAAAAAAGAAGGAAGAAAAAAGGAAGAAAAAAGAAGGAAGAAAAAAGAAAGAAGGAAGAAAAAAGGAAGAAAAAAGAAGGAAGAAAAAAGAAAGAAGGAAGAAAAAAGGAAGAAGGAAGAAGGAAGGAAGAAAAAAGAAGGAAGAAAAAAGGAAGAAAAAAGAAGGAAGAAAAAAGAAAGAAGGAAGAAAAAAGGAAGAAAAAAGAAGGAAGAAAAAAGAAAGAAGGAAGAAAAAAGGAAGAAGGAAGAAGGAAGGAAGAAAAAAGAAGGAAGAAAAAAGGAAGAAAAAAGAAGGAAGAAAAAAGAAAGAAGGAAGAAAAAAGGAAGAAAAAAGAAGGAAGAAAAAAGAAAGAAGGAAGAAAAAAGGAAGAAGGAAGAAGGAAGGAAGAAAAAAGAAGGAAGAAAAAAGGAAGAAAAAAGAAGGAAGAAAAAAGAAAGAAGGAAGAAAAAAGGAAGAAAAAAGAAGGAAGGAAGAAAAAAGGAAGAAAAAAAAAGGAAGGAAGAAAAAAAAAGAAAAAAGTAATAGAAAATTTCGCCTGAGAGCAAGAAGCAAAAAATGGTGGGACTCCATGACTCACCAATGAAGACTGTACTGAATAGCTTTTTGATTACAGAGGCAGTTTAGCAACTGGCTCAAGGCCAAAAGATCAAAATTTGCCTTCATCATTTGTCTGACCAGCTGCTTTCAGGGCAGGAGTTGGTAGAAATTCATCCACATCATCATTAACACTTCTCTGCCATTAAGAGTTTCCACTAATTTGTGGTAAGTCACTGGCCAACAGCCGGGACAACACAGGCCAGACACAAATGCCAATAAAACAATCTGGTGCATAAGCCCACGCTCCTACAGCACAGCTATGGCATGGCCCCACAGCCAGTCCCACATCTCATTACCCCCATCGTCCAGAGACAGAGCCAGCCTAACGAGTGCTGAATATTAATGGCTAATGAGCTAATGAATGCAATTAGTGCTAATTCAGTGACATTCATATAGAAGATGCTGAGGATTTGAAAACATTATACTTACATTAATGTATCCTGACACACTGACAATTTAGAGGATGGTTTCTATTAGCCTGTGAGTTTGCAAAGGGAAACCTCCACCTCCTCTTTCTCCTGCGATTCTCTCCTCCTTAGTTCTTTTTCCAGGCATCCCAAGGATTGTGCAGATCAACCACCATAAACAGGCAATTCCTACTCCCTGCCACAGCTGTCTGTGATGGGCAGTGCCTATGTGCAGCTGAAAAAGGCATTTTTCCTCAGATCCCTTCTTCACAGGCTCTTTTCAGTGTCTGCTCCCTTGCTCAGCATACCGCATTCAATTTTGAAAGCTACTGCTTAGCGGTGCAAAGAAACCCCACGGGTGCCACGCCAACGATAGCTCAATCTCTCCCACCTCCACAGCTCTTCCCCCAACGTCTCCGCTTCCCTCCCAACGTCTGGAGAGGAGAGCTCCGCAGCGTGGGAGCGAGGAGACTCAACTGCACACGCCACGGCGCTGCAGCAGCCAGAGCTGCGCACCCACCAGGGCAGAACCAGCGCCTGGAGCTGGCTGCCTACAGCTCCCGCAAGCCAGAGCCTAACTGCTCGTGGGTGGCAAGCTGCCTGCCTGGAGGACATGGCACCCCTGGGGCCTGGACACAGGGATGCTGCCTACTGCTAAGCTGGATGGTACTGCTGTCCACAGTGCAGCCCTTTACCTGACAAAGCAGCGGTGCTCGAATTAAAGAGGAGGCACTACAGAACCTCTTGCTCCAAGGGTTTGATGGCACTTCCAATCTGCAAGCAGGGGAAGAGTGTGCGAAACTGGAGTCAAGCTGGGACAATGAAACGTTTATACACTTAAGTTGGACACAAGTTTGTTTGGCTCTATCACATTCAGGCCAGCGAGAGGATTCTTGCTCTCCTGTTTTAGATTTCCCAAGTCAGTATGCCCAAGACAACTCAACATCTTGAGCCCGTTTTGATTTGTTACGCCTAAGAATTACCCACGAAGGTGCAGAGAATGTATGGCCTTTGTAACAGCCTAACAGGGCACTTGCCATGCCTAAGCGTTTTCTACAGAGCACAGGTTGAGAATCAATACTAAGCATGAAGCAGATGAAGCAGAGGCAGTGTCCCTTTCCAATACTGGAGTTCTCTGGGAGCAATGTGGCAGAGCCCAGGGGAGTTCTCCAGCACTGCAGCAGCACAAGGAATTGTGCACATGAGAGGGGCATCCACTGTGGCAGCTGTGCTGTACCTGGCTCTCATAGATGGGCTGATGCCCACAGCATTTCTCTTACAAGGGCCCAGCAGCTGTAATGGATTTGTCCAGCTCTTCTGATGTTCCTCCAGGCTGTGGCAGTTTTGTCTCTTTGCTGCTGAGGACAGTACTGGGTCCATAGCAGCTGCTCTGGACCCTGTACCTCATCAGCCACAGAGCTGTCAGGAAAGCCTGGGCTCAAACACATGTGCACAGTAAAGAGGAAAGGCAGTGGAAACACAGCTGGATTAAGGACAGGACCCACACACCTACCAAGTACCTTGGTCCTTGCAAACACTATGCTGTTGCCTAACTGCTGGGACCCAAGACTCCTTTTTTTGCCACTACACATGTAACTTCAGTCTGCTCACTTTTATATGCTTAAAATCTACTCATAAACAACCTCAGACACTTCAGGACTCTGAAATCCTGGGGTATGAAGTAAATTCCCTGTGTCTAACCCAAAAACACACCTGAGAGTCACAAAACATCTCTGTGCATCCTATCTAAACAGCCAACTAAGTTTCCCCTGGAAGCCCATGGTGCAGCAGACCCTGAGCCAGAACTCCCCATGTCCCATGTAACTACCAACATATAGCAATTTTCATCCTGTATTTCTGCAACTGCACATCCCAAACCACGGTGACCAAACCAGCTCCCTGCCTAGATTTCTATCAAGCGTGGAGATTTAGACTATTAGGACCTCTCTACCACCAGCCAGCTGGGAATGAAACTTGATCAAGCCAAAAATAAACTGATGCTCAGGCAGTAAAAACAATTAGCACTCAGCCACCACAGCAGCAGAATGTGGCGGCTGCTCCCGCTCTGTCTGGCACAGTCTGTACCCCTAAGCGACAGGGAGACTTCAGATTTCTCGCCTGTAACAAGCCAGGTACACAGGACTCCGTTCCCACATAAACACCAGCCCTTCAGCACAGAAGGCTCTTTGCAATACCAGCAGGAAGCATGTCTTGACAGAGGCTCACCCCCAGCCCTGCCACAGCCCCTTAAGCAGCTCTAAAGGGCACGGGGAGCTGCTTCCTTAAGCAGCTCTAAAAGGCACAGGGAGACTGTGTCATCCCTAGGGAAAACTTATAAACCTAGGCAATAGATTTCCTGCCCCTACACATGATGAAAATGCAAAGCAAGATCCTTAGGTCAGAGGACATCTTCACTGGTTGCCTCCAGATCATCTCCCACATCATCTGCAACACACCAAGAGCCTCGGGCACATCTAAAGCTCACCCTTCAGGCTGACCACATCTCATGGCCAGACACCGTCTGATGCCTTCCAATGCTGTTTGTGAGAGGTGCAGAGCTGCCACGACCACAAAGCCTCCACTCGCAAGGCAGCGGCACCCAGCGCCTACAGCAGCTCTGGCAACTTCAAACGTAATGGATATGGCCAGCATCACCCCTTCAACAGGGGACAGTGAGTCCTCTGCAGCCTGCTGGGGAGGAAAGAGTTAACTTGTGTTGCTTATTCAGTCACCACTTCACGCAAAAAAGGACATCCAAAGTCCACTCAGCCTTTTCCATGCATCCTCTCCTCCATCTGCTTCAGGGCTGCTTTAACCCAAGCAGGCTCAGCCCTGCACAATCCTCCCCACTGCTCCTCTGCAGCCCCTGGGTGCAGCAGCTCCAGCCCCCAAACTCCATGTGGCTGTACAAACATCCTGCCCCAGGAAGAACCACTACTGGCTATATCCCATAGCATCTGGGAGGTATGGCCCATCTCCAGAATTTTATTGCCCATAGGTTTCAAATTTCTTTTGGCAGAGACCACAGGAAAGTTTCTGTCTATGTCACAAGATGTGTTATACAGCAATCAAAACCTGTAAAGTGCTCAGTTTCCTCAGAATACAATAAAAAAGCTCTGTCGCTCTACTAGTTTCTCAAATGGGAGCTATAATTAAACACAGCAACCTCGCTCCTGCCGGCCTGCCTACCACCACCTGCAGCAGCTCGCTGACCCCTCCATGCGAGCCTGGGCAGCACCTCAGGAGAGAAATGCTTGCTTGCCCCTCGCAGCAGCTGGCAGGCCAGCCTGTGACACACTGCATGTGCTCAGGCAGGCGCCCAGCACAGCTGTGGTGACCGCCACGGTCCACGGGGCTCCCCACGGGTGCCCAGCTGGACATCTGGCCCAGCGTAGCCCCGCTGTAATGGGCTCAGGGGGCTGCCACTGCAGGGGACAGACTTCACCCTTCATCTACCACACATGTGCACTCACACCCCACGTGCAAGCCTGGCCGCGCTTCCCTGCCTTCTCAGGTAGCCCATCCTTGGCTGCTGAGGAGTGTTTTGGCTGGAAACACAAAGGATGCGAGGTACAAGCACAACAACGTTCAAGAGCTGCTTCAGCAGCTCTCATCTCTGTTATTTACATACAAGTCCACTCCCTGCACCATCCTCCTCTGCCACCGAGTCTCCCAGCCCAGCCAACCACAGCAATTCACTACCCCAAAGCTGCCCCTGCTCCCCCCCAAAAGGCTCTGGCTGTCACCTCCCCACCCAGCCCCTTGCTGTCTCAACAGATGGCCACAACCAAGTAGTGAAGTTTCCCAGGAAGCTGGGAAGATGGAGAGGGAGAGAGAGAGAGACAGAAGTAGGACACATTAGGACCGGGTGCTGTTTTTCTTTAAGGGCATTAAAAGAGGAGAATTCCTCTTTGATTCCCAGCTGCCTTAGACAGGTGTTTGTGAGAAACAGCCCCAGAAGCTTAATGGGCCATCTGTCCTGCAGATGACTTCTACAGGGAAACATTAGAAGGAAAAATAAAACCCATATGCACACACACAGAAACACAAAAAAAAAAAAAAAAAAAAAA